>CAJNDV010030928.1:31786-43698 GCA_905221635.1 Symbiodinium sp. CCMP2456 | reverse complement strand
AGTGTGGAGGGGTTTAGGGTTTGGGGATTTGGTGGTTTAGGGGTTTAGGGTGAAGGGTTTAGGGTTTGGGGGTTTAGGGTTTAGGGGTGAGGGTTTAGGGTTTATCACAGTGTAGTTGTTAGAATAAGGCTTCAAGGATATATGATCATATAACTACATGAGACTGATTCTCAAAGTCTGAATATTATTACTCCAGGCCCTGATACAATATAATCCCTGAACTAGACACAACAATAACGTAAGACAAGGGGTATACAGTCGGCTGCATGATCTTGCAGCATAGACCCTGCAAGATCGAGATCTGAACCTGCAATCGAAGAGCATTTACGGGTTGCAACTTGCCTGGTACACCGAGGAAGAACAGGGTCGAAATTGCAGCTCGAATGCCCGCGCTGAATCCGATGCCCTAGACCCTTAAACCATGAACCTGGACCGCCAACAATCCTTGGGTTTGGGGTTTAGGGTTATAGAATCTGTCTGGAACCCCGAAAGGAACCCGAGTGGAAGGCATTGTGTCAAAGCATCGGTCCTCAGCCTGTTTGGAAGCAGCCCGGAAATGATACCTGGCCATGCATCTCACGATCCGAGACACTAGACTCGAAAGGAGCCCTTTAATTTAAGGCCACTGTAGGGTTTAAAAACAAGGGTCCCCTTAAAGGGTACTACAGGACCCTATCGGAGCTCTAATATAGGAGCCTTGCTAATTATCATAAGGTTTTGGGGTCCACTATACTATATAAATATAACAAGGGACCCCAACAATAGTATTGGTAATTGTTCAGACTTCTATATCAAAGGTCCTCCACAAGGGTCTTTTACTGGGGCTATAGGCTTCCTTTAAGGGTTTCCTTTAAGGGATTCCTTTGAGGGGTCTATAGCTTCCTTTAAGGGATTCCCTTGAGGGTCTTTTGAGCGGTCTATAGGGTGGTTCGTTGTATGAAGGTGTTATAAGGGTTTTTTGATGTGTTTACAAGGCTCTATACGGGCTTTACGAAGGTTCTATCCTAGTCTTCAGGGGCTTGATCAGGGTTCTTGAAGGGGTTTGTGATTCTATAAGGACTCATTGAGGATTTGAGAAGTGTTCTCAGGGTTCGTGTAAGCCCCGAAAAGAAATCCTACTAACAGAAGCTGGTTGAAGGCTTCACGAGCACTTGTAGAGATTGTGCAAGATCCCAGAAAGCCCAATTCCCCTTAATTAAGACACATACCTTGAATCATAATATTAAGGCCCCGATAATTTAAGGTATATTCCTTATTTAAGGGGTATTGGGTTCTCTGGGTACCCATAATAAGGTATATACCATAATTCCCATAGTTTAGGGTCCTTCAGGTCATGCAGGATTTATGTCACCATCATTATGACTATATTATGAACCCTAAACCCTAAACCCTAAACCCTAAATATATAGAACACCCTCACCTCCGTGCCTTCAAAAGCAAGGCACCTTCTTCAACTGATATGCTTTTTCTCCGCAGATGATGTTAAGGTGTTAGGTAGTCAGATCGTCTTTCGACATCGGTATCATGGTACATTCTAGAAACCCTAAACCCTATACCCTATACCCTATACCCTAAACCCTATACCCTAAACCCTAAACCCTAAACTCTAAACCCTAAACCCTAAACCAGAAGGGATGTGGATGCAGCTTCGGCCGAGCTGGGGCTGCAAGCATTTCTGTACCGCAGCAGGCAAGCTTGCTGCAGCAAGCAACAGAAAAGGTTTAGGGTTTAGGGTTTAGGATTCAGGGTTTAGGGTTTAGGATTCAGGGTTTAGGGTTTGGGGTTTGGGGTTTAGGGTTTAGGGATTAGGGTTTAGACTCAAATAATGCACATCAGCAACAAGCGACTGGTCAGTCCAACACAGTGGCCCCTGCCTTGCGATCACCAAAAACCCGGCAAAGTGATAAAGCAACGAGTGTAAAAGCCAAGCTAAGCATGCCCTGGCCCGGCGACCACGCTCAGAATTAGCATGGACATTAGCTCCGTCATTCATGCATCGGGGACGAAGTTCTGAATCGTCATGGCGTGTCGGCGACATTGGCTTTTGCAATGGCCTTGCAATCGTCAGCAGCCTGGGACCTTCCGAGAGAAGAGGACCGTCATTCCAAGTCATCCCACATCACTTCGAACTCAACAGCTTAGCTTAGAGGCTTAGAGTCGTCTGCATGATTTTGGGATGCAGTTTTCTGACGGTATGCTACAAGCACGAACATGTGGGGCCATGTAGGCACGGAGGCATGTACCTCAACAAGAGCGCTCAGAATTAGCATGGACAGAAGATCCATCATTGCTGAATCAGTGGAAACATCTAAGTCGTCACAGCGCTTTATCAATATACCTCTTGCAACAACCGTCTCATCTTCCCTTCCAGAAGGACCAATCGCAACGGGGCAGCGGTCCCAACATCACGCATGCTCTCCAACGGTGGCGATAGTTGTGTAAGTGCGTATGGCAGCACCGGCAGATGTGGCGTGACTTCAAAACAAGGCATGTTCGTATACAAACCATCCACATGCACGAAACCCTTTCATCGGACCAGGCACGTGTCCAACGACCACGCTCAGCATTAGCATGGATACTAGATCCTTCATATATGCATCGGGAAGATGTTCTTCAGAATCGTCATGGCGTGCTGGCAGCTTAACTGACCTAGCTTTTGCAATCGCACTGCAATGCCCAAACGAGCCGAAACGACAGAGAGCAAAGGACACATCATTCTGAACGATTCCGCACATTCCCACCCGAGTCGGACGCAAGCACCAAGCCTTCGGCAGCTGCCGCCAAGCGCCATGGACAAAGAACAGAGGCATGCAACTACCGACCAAGGTATTCTGGGCCTCTTATCTGCCGCACATGCACAAGCATAACAAATGGCGCTCGGAATTAGCATGGATGATAGAACCATCACTCCTTGATCAGGGATCGTGTCTGGATCGTCACGGCGCGTTATCCAACAATGCCCGCGCGTTCGACGGCAACGACCGGGAAAGCAAAGCACGCAACAATAGGCACCAAGCGCAACATGTTTGCGCCTCAATGCAAAGCCAAGCCTGTGGCGCTAATGTAGGGGCCTAAATAATTAATCAGAATAGGGTTTTGGGGCCCATTATATTACAATTATAATAAGGAACCCCCAAAATAGTATGAGTAATCATGCAGGCCCCTACATTACAGCAGTTATCAATGAGGGGTTAGAAAGTTAGAATATGCACTCAAGCCCATACACATGACGCCTGTAAAGTGTTGCGTCCACGGCGCATTGACTGAGCCCATTGAACAGATGCCGAGGAGTGGTTGCCTTTCTGCGATCAGGGATGCTCGGCATTAGCATGGACTGTGTGTCTTTCAACGAAATCACATCAGATTTCAGAATCGGTCTCGTCATAGCATCGTGCCGAACATGAAGCCCCTCCGGGAAAGGCTTCGATGCATAAGTGCGCGGAATTGGCACGGACTTTACAAACTTAAAGTCTGAAGCCACCGGCGGCATTCAGTCACACAACGAGCAAGCTATACTTGGGCTTCGATTTTCTGAATCAAGAGTCGCTAAGCCCAAACTTCCTGGCTGAGCAGGAGGTTGGCATCCTTCTCCCAAGCAGTGACCCTTTCTCAAAAAGTCTCTGGGAGGATCCTATACCCTAAACCCTACAGGTGCTCAGCATTAGCATGGACACGAGCTCACTCATGACCTCAGAGTCTTTGTGTGATTCATCTCTGCACCACAGTGGTAAGGCAAGGCTATACTATGATGCTAGGAACAAAAATATAAACTATGCCCCTAAACCCTAAACCCTAAACCCTAAACCCTAAACCCTAATGCTACAAAGAAACAATGACCACAGGCCCGAAACGCAAAAGCAATGGAGCACCTCGCCCGGAAATGATGCTGCCACCTTTTCCCAACCACTTGCAAGGAACGGCCACGACAGTCGCCCGCAAGCACTGCCAAGTGCCCGAAAACCCTCAACCCAAACCCCTAAACCCCTAAACCCTAAACCCTAAACCCTAAAGTGCCCGCCGTGGCTGACCTGTCCATCGTAACTACAAGAGAAATACGGGCGCAACCACGGGCCAGACGAAGAGCAGCACGCAACACCAACAACAATAGTAGGGTTTAGGATTTAGGGGTTTAGGGTTTAGGGTTTAGGGTTTAGGGGTTTAGGGTTTGGGGGTTTATGGTTTTGGGTTTAGGGTTTAGCAGCAGCAATCGGTCAACCGTTGACAACATAACGTTAGCTCCTATTCCTCCCAGTCCTCCCACTCCTCCCATTCCCACTGCTGCTACGGCGCGTAAGCATGCCGACGAAAACACCACAATTGCCATAACCCTAAACCCTAAACCCCAAAACCCTAAACCCCAAAACCCAAACTGCTGCCCCTGCAGCAACCGATGGATGATTGATACCAAGACGAGCAGGCTCAGGTCGATGAAGACCAGGATGATGATGAAGTTAGGGCTCTTTTAAAGGGATCTATACGGGCTCTATAAAGGGATCTACAGGGTTTAGGGGTTAGGGTCTAGAGGGCTTAGGGTTTAGGGTTTATGAAGATACAGATCGGGAGGTTGAGCAGGGTGAAGAAGATTATGATCACGATGATGGGGTTTGTCTCGACAATGCCGTCATCATCATCACCACCATCATCATCATCAGCATGACCACTGCCAGTGAATTCATCATCATCCTTATCATCATCATCATAATCACCATCCTATCGTGAACAAACGCCAACATTGTCACTGTCAGTGTCACCATCAACATCACTACTGTCAGTGCCATCATCGGCATCACCATCATCACCATCGTCATTGTCATCAGCATCACCACTTTCGATGTCATAATCATCACCATCGCGATCATCATCATCGTCGCCGTCAGCAGCAGCACCATCACCATTTTGACTTCTTCATCGCCACAGTCAGCAGCAGCCACAATGGTCACCATCGTCAGGCTCGTCAAAACCAGAACTGGCCTCTGCATCACCATGGCGATTCGGTTGCTTCATCTCCTCTTGCTCATTGCATTAAAGTCCTCCCCAATATCACCATGACGTAGATGATGTTGGCGATGCACAGCATAGTCAACACCAGTGCTGCATCCACAACCAACAACAAACCATTATGATCACCCGCGTCCACTTAGACACAATACTATCACGTTCAAGCCTTTGTCCGTCATCCCCTTCCTCAGCAAGACCGTGAGAGACCTCATCAGTGTCAACAATGTGCTCTTGCTCATGTTTACCATGTCAACATATCGCTAGCCGCTAGTGCCGTCATCTTGAAGACGGTCGTCACAAACGTCCTCTGTCAACAATACCGCTACCAGCAGCCTCCCAAACAAAATAATTATCTCATTGCTGCCTATATTGTGGCAACTGTCAACTGCTCTTATTATGTCTAAACTCATAATGTCCGCCATCTTCGGCAGAAGCAGTTTCATCATCATCATCATCATCATCATCATCATCATCTCCATGCGGGAACCAGCAATAGTGTCATATGAGCGTGGCTTTCGGCTTTTTAGCGACTCCAAATATCATCAGCACAAACTCCCGTATCATGCCGTATGGGCTCCAGTTATCTAATTATCGGGTTGCCTGTTTACATGTTGTATCGTTAGTAACCTACTAGGGAGTAGTATCACCATGTACTATACTTTTTCTAATTGTAACCATCATAATACAAATATTAATATCATAATAACAATAGCCTGTCCCCACACTCTGGCAGCCTACTCTTTAATTAGGTAGCTGGAGGCGTGGTGATAATTAGGGTTTAGGGTTTAGGGTAACCCTAAACCCTAACCCCAAACCCTAAACCCTAAACCCCAAACAAACCTAAACTCGGAGCCGGAGGATGGCTTTACAGGACCCGCTTCCCTGTCATAACCCCCGCGGGGAGGGCTGTGGGCGCAGCGCGCGCCGGTCCGTCATGACAGCATGGCCGGGCCGCTTTTCCAAAAGGGGTTTAGGGGTTTAGGGTTTAGGGTTTAGGGTTTAGGTTTAGGGTTTAGGGTTTAGGGCTCTGTTGTGCAGGGTTTGAGGCTTGGCTCGGAGGTTCTGTCAAGAGCTTCAAGGCTGAGTTTATATAAGTGGAGGGATCTACTTTGGGTGAAGGCTTCCCCGAGCCAGATGGCTGTGGCCAGGCCCGGAATCTCACAACGCCCACACAAAACCTGAACCCTAAACTCCAGAAGCCTTACCTAGAGTACCTAAAGTACCTCTAAGAAGGTAAATGTACCTTTTTGTTGGGTCATGATACTCTATAGGTAAGCCGTAAGCCCGAAAACTCCAAAGAAAACCATAGTGCCCTGAGGCCTAACAAGTAGCTCTAGTGCAATCGGAAGGGCCCTTACTGGTTAGAGCTTTGGAGCCATATTCATTTATGTCGGGACTATATAGTAAACCCCAAAAAGTTGGAAACCGGATTAAGGACAAATAGTGCTGGGATTCAATATACATGACTCTTAAGGATGGAGGCTGTTGGATTTCCAACTTGTGGGCTTCTACTTTAAGGAGACAGGCTCCTAGTTGTTCAGACCTCCATAGTCTGATTTCTATGGCTCAACGGTGGGAAGACATTTTTCCTGTCTCCATGGAACCCTAAACTACCCTAAACCCTAAACTCTAAACCCTAAACCCTAAACCCTAAACCCCAAACCCCAAACCCCAAACCCTAAACCCTAAACCCTAAACCCTAAACCGTGAAAGCAACCCCGAAACTACAGCAAACCGGCCTTCAACCTTGAACCTTGATACTTACATCCTGAGCACACTCTGAATCCTAGGGTTTAGGGTTCAGGGTTTAGGGTTTAGGGTTTAGGGTTTAGAGTTTAGGGTTTAGGGTTTAGGGTTTAGGGAACCCCTATAGAACCTTGGCAAATCCTGAATCCTCAATCCCAAACCGGCAACTCCAGGCCATGAATTTGTCCTAACCCGCCCTCCAAAGTTTGGTCGAGCTTTGCACCTTAGGCCCTTAAACCCTAAACCCTTAAGCCCTTAAGCCCTAAACCCTTAAGCCCTAAAGCCCTAAACCCTTCAGCCCTTAAGCCCTAAACCCTTAAACCCTAAACAGGTTTGTAGGATTCTAAGGTCTTCGGGTTTGGGGTTTGGACTCGCGACGCTGGGACAACTCTGCAGACAAGATTTTCCCACTTCCCTGCAGCTGCACCGGGATCTAGAACCACGGGTTCAGGGTTTCGGGTTTAGGGTTCAGAGTTTGAGGTTTAGGGTTCAGGGTTTAGGGTTAGTGCTTGGGGGCCGAAAGAATCAACAGTAAGTAATAGTTACTACAGTAGCTAATCGTGTGACTAATAGTAACTGATAGTAACTAGTTGTAATGAACAGTAATGAAACAGGCAGCGAAGCGAAAGCAAAGTCTAAGCCGACCAGAACCTGGTGCAGGGGCGGTTGCAGAATACACTCCACCTGGAGTCTCACCCCGGAAGTGCCGTTGCTCTGTGAGTAGTTAGTTGATGGAAAACCCTAAACCCTAAACCCCTAAACCCTAAACCCCTAAACCCCTAAACCCTAAACTCCTAAACCCCTAACCCCTAAACTCTCACTTGGCATCGAAACTGACAAAGAAGCAAAAGCAGTGAATCCTCTGAGCCCTACAGGCCTTTGACCAAGAATACTGTTTTGGTGCAGCTGTCTCCCCCTGTCAGAAGTTGGGTGTATATCATGGGTTTAGGGTTTAGTTTAGGGTTTAGGGTTTAGCAACATCCTGAAAATATCGGCCACGAGAGCGAAGTTACAGATGATGATGGCAGAGGGTAAGCATCCCTGACGTGACCCGGATGACCAGATCCTGGATGTGATAGCAGTGTTACTGCGCTTGTTACTCGCCATCGTCGAAGTCGTCCCCGTCACAAGATGTAGACATGTCTAAGATGAGGCGACTCGTGCCACTCTACAAAAACATAGCTAGCCAAAACAAGAGAACCAAGAGAAACACCAAGCCTGCACTGTGCTGCTACTGTTGCTGCAAGCAGAATGGAGACTGTTGAAAGTGAGAGTAAACTAAAACCGACGCTGATTCAAACAGTCTCTAGAACGAAGGGGGGAATAGCACCTGAATTGTCTGGCTCATGCTGCCATGCCGATCACAATCAACATCTTCGTCATCATCACCAACAACAGTGTCAGTGGCATCACGCAAAGGATGCGAACGTATTGTGTAGACTTAACAAATATGCGAGCTCAATATCCAGAGGCTTGACAGCAAGAGTGTAATCTTCGGCTGCACAATTTTTGCTCGAAGCCATCTCCTAAAGCTCTGCGTCTCTAAACGATTATCACCAGCAGCGCAGCATCAGCATGATAACGGTCAACGTCTTCAGCATCGTACCATCGCCATCATCAGCGTATTCGTCGTCATCATCATCATCATCATCGTGATCGTCAACGTAGCAACCACCACCAGCACCGCCCCCGCCACCGCTGCCACCACCGACCATGATCGCTACAATCATCAATAATAGTATCATAAACATGCCTCCGAAACATGAGCAGTCTTCCTCACTGCAGCGGCGCTTCCAACCCATGTGCTTGCACAAATTTCCGTGTGCTCGCGTGCACCGCCAAGGTCGCAAGCTCTCTGGCGCTACTTGGAGGTTCATGGGTAGTTATAAGTGGGGTTATAAGTAGGGTAACTATAATTATAACCCATATTAAGGGACTTATAACTCCACTTATAACTACCCATGAACCTCCAAGTAGGGGTGCAACGCACGCACACGAATTTTTGCAAGGGCCATTCAAGAACTAGGGTCCCTTCCAGGCAACACTACATTACATCGCTTCTTCTGTACGGACATGCGGCCCTAAGCCGCAAACTCTGTAAATCCTACAGCATGGTGGCCGTGCTCCAGGGGAATAGTTCGCACAAGGTTGCGTAGCAAGGGCCACAAGCCTCTTGTGACTTTTGTGTCCTTTGAAGGGGTCTTCTTGAGGGGTCCACAATAAGGCATTTAAGGCTTATGGTCGCTTAAAGTTTTGATCAGGATATCCGGTAGTTCAGCTCTTGGGGCGTTTCAGCCAGCAGATGGTTTATTCCAGACCTGATGCAATCAACAATGTTTTTTGGTCGAGACACCTCGCGACACTGACCGCGATAACGAACAGGAAGCCGGTAGCAGCCCCTAATCCCTAACCCTAAACCCTAAACCCTAAACCCTAAACCCTAAACCCTAAACCCTAAACCCCCACACCGCCTAACCTTAGGCCCCAAAGCCCAAATACTTAACCCTAAGCCTTAAACCCTAGACTTAAGCCCCAAACCACTCACACTGAAACCCGAAAGCTTAAGCCCTAGACCGAGGATGAAACCGAACCCCAAGTTGTCTGGGTGGTTCTCTAAATAAGGATTTAGGGTTTAGGGTTCAGGTCCCATTTTTAATCCCAGAATACTACGGCGCCCTTATAAAAAGGACCCCCAAAGGGATCCTAATTTAGAGAACTACCTCTATAGAACCCCTATGGTGCCCTTATAGAAACCATAATAGAACCCTTTAGGGACCCTAAAAAGGGATCCTGATTTAGAGAACTACCCTTGCGGACCTCTTGCACTTAGAGCCTCTTGGGACAGAGGGATCCTTTCTCTTTTAAAAGGTTTGGGTTTAGGGTTTAGGGTTTAGGGTTTAGGGTTTAGGGTTTAGGGTTTAGGGTTAAGAGGTTTAAGTATATATAATGTAGGGCCTTAATAATTGAAATAAGGGTTCCTTTAAAGGGGTCCTACAAGGGTTACTACAAGGGGTTCTAGAGTGTAGGGGCCTTAAGAATTAGAATAGGGTTTTGGGGCAATCAATATACTGTACTTGTAATAATAAAGAGCCCCCAAAACAACGTAGGTAATTATTTAGGCCCCTATATTAGGGTCTGTGTCCCTGAAAGTCTTAGGTTTAGGGTTTAAGGTTTAGGGGTTAGGGATTAGGGTTGAGGTGAGGGCTTACGGTCGATATTGGGACCCTTGCCAGCACCGAAGCCGGAAAACGGATTCCTATCAAAATCAAACCCAACCGTCCCGGCCTGAAGGCCAAAAGCTTGCAAAACGGAAGCCTGAATGACAAGTAATACTATCACTTGGCTGTCTTTAATCTGATAGTATAAGGTATACCGCAAAACCCTGTTCAAGCGGTTAGTACCGCCATGGTTTCTATAAACCCCCTCAAGTAGTCTTTGTAAACCTCTGTTTAAGAACCTTAGCAAAGGAAACTTGCTCCAATGGTCAAGGCTCCTACATTAAACCAGACAGCAATCAAGCCCCTGCTACAGAAAGCCTCCAGCTGGGAACTGCCCTCACGGTCCGCACCAGGGCCTTGCGCTCTCGGCGCTTCGCGCTTGGGACTTCGGTTTCAGTGCTTAGGGTTACAGGATTTGGGACTCTAGGAAGTTTTGAGTCCAGGGTTTAGAGTGTAAGGGCTTTGGATTTCAGGAAGAGTAGTATTCGGGGTTTAGGTTCAATATAGGGGCCTTAATAATTAGAATATTAGAATAGGGTTTGGGGTATATTGTTGTATAGTTATAATAAGGAACTCCCACAACCCTATTCTAAATATTAAGCCCCCTACGTTAATCCCCAATCCCAAGACCCTAAACCCTAAGCCCTAAACCCTAAGACCTAAAACCCTAAACCCTGAACCCCTAAACCCTAAACCCTAAACCCCTAAACCCAAAACCCTAAACTCTGAACCCTAAACCCCTAAACCCTAAACCCCTAAACCCCTAAACACTAAAATCCCCAATCCCACGGTCAAGGGGTGCCTGATGAGCAAAGTTGCCAGGGACGACGCTGTACTTCGATGCGACGGACGCCTTCTCTAGCTCCTGGTGCGATCGCTCTCCAAGATGGGCTTTCCGAAGGGGTGAGGCATCAACAAATCAAATAGGCATCAAAAATAAACTGAACAGGAGAATCAAAAAATAAACATCAAAAAACTTAAACACTAAGATAATCATCAAAAAACTTAAGCACCAAGCTAAGCCTTAAAAAAATCATAGGATATGCGGTGCATCGGACTTCGTATTTAGAAAAAGAAGGATACAGTTAGATGGGACTGCGCGGGAACATTATGGTTTCCTGACAGATTTAAGAAGCATTGACTACATGGACACATCTGTGGCATCCGAAAACTGCTTACATGCTGACCAGCTTCACGTGAGAATGCCCTTCCAGGCGCGGCCGCTTCGTGCGTTGGCGGCGTGTTAGCTTGGAAAGCCGCTGTCTTCGTTTACTAGGGCAAACCTTGACATGTTTCGGCAACCTTTCTCTTGCGACCCAACTTTGCTGCGGAAACCTTCATGCTTGCACCGCCAGAACTTTGAAGACAAAACCCTCGACCCTAGATGTCTGATTGTTCACCCATCACTAGTGAACGTGGCGTAAGATAAACCGTCGTCAATCATGTTACTAACTAGCAGACCTGGTAAGCCTGCAGCATTGAGAAAAGCCACATGGCTCTGCAGCAAACAACGTAAACACCCGATTAGCGATGCGACTCCTCGGCTGCTTCCCTCTCGTCGCCGGTGCAACAGCTTGGAAGTGGGCGATGTATACGGCTCCGTAAGCGCAACACAGCAGTGTGGACGCTTGGTCTTATGCATGCTAGGCCCGGTTCCGTTACGTAGAATACGGCTCTATTCGCAACGTTTAGAGACAGAAAGGTTAGCAGCTAACCGTTAGCTGAGATTATGATCTGAAGATTATGTTAATCGAAGGACGCAATTCCTGCTGATGACGCAATGTTGTTGAAAGCAAGCTTGCGCGGCGAATAAGAAGAGAGCGGGGGGGTTGGGGGGTAGCCCCCCTGTTTGCAAACACAATGTCTGTCTCACGGGTTCCGAACGGGTCCATACAGGTTCCTGTTCTTCCTTGCGGCAACACCTTGGTTGAAGCGAGCTTGCACGGTTTG
>CAJNDV010030927.1:36842-51842 GCA_905221635.1 Symbiodinium sp. CCMP2456 | reverse complement strand
GCCAACTGCTTTTGCACAGATAGGTCCTGTTCAGGTGTTGCTTCTGCTCTGGGGCTTTTGGGATTTGGAGTTCTGCCGCCTGGCAGTTTCAGTCCGACAGTTCAGACCTCATGGAAACATGTCCTAGCCTGAATAACCAAGGCACGCGAAGCGCGGCCCTTTTTCTTGTAAGCCTTTGGTACACCTAGGCCTGGTTTACCAGAAGCACGTTGGGAAAGGCCTCTAACATTAGGGTGTTGAGGCATGGCTGGAACAGGCTTCGGTCTTCTCAATTCCTGGAGTCTGGCGCTGCAAACACTCATCACCAAATGAAAGACACTCCCAACACCACAGAAGCACGAATAACAACATCAACTCCAGACTCTACAAGACGATGCAACGCCTGACCTCTCTCCCCACCCCCGTAACCCACTCCTGCGTTGGAACTTGCTCTGCCTTGGGCTTGCTTCTAGCACGTCCGGGGCTGGAGTTCACTGGGTTCAGTCTTCTTTGGGCAATTTGGGCATCCGATGTGTCAAGTTTCTGTTGCGTACAAGGCCTTCTGGCTTTGAGGATTTGCGACTTCACCGAAGACCTCACACATCTTAGGATTCGAATGGTTCACGCTTGCGGGGCTCCGGATTCAAAACCTTGCGGTGGATGTTTCGGGGTTCAGCCTTGCAGACTCAGAAAGCCATCAACGAAGGAAGCAGAGGCGAGGAACCGATCTCGTCAGTAGGGGCTCGTTCTACATGCCTGTGTTTTCAACAGCCTGCAATCAGCAAGACTCACGTTCCTCGACCCATCCCCGGCATAGAGTGCAGAAGATACTGCCCCTGTAAACCGCAAGCTGCCAGCACCGTGGATTACTGTGGTATGCTGCACCACTACATTCGACGTTGTTTGGACAAAGCACTTTATCGTACTCAGGTTTCTCTTGAGACCAACTAACTGCAGGCCAGTGGCGTACTTCTCCACGCTGGGCTGCTCGGCATAATAAGGATAACTTTGGCCGGGCCTGTGCAAACAAGGCCAAAACAAACTCCCAGAGCTCACGAACGCGAACACTGGAGAGGGACCTTAACTACGACTACGCAAACATGCCCACTGCTGTATGTGCAGGCATGTTTCTGTTTTGTTGTGGTAACCTCGTAATGTTAGCAGCAGCAGGAGAACTAGTAGTAGTTATCAGTAGTAAGTAGTTAGTAGTCGTCGTCGTACTAAAAGTAACACTACTGCCTTTGGTTGTTGCCACACAGTTGCAATGATGCAGCTGTACTGCTGCCGAGACGACCACGACTAGTACTACTAGTAGTAGCAGTAGTAGTAGTAGCAGCAGCAGCAGCAGCAGCAGCAGCAGCAGCAGCAGCAGTAGTAGTAGTAGTAGTAGTAGCAGTAGCAGTAGTAGTACTAGTACAACAACAACAACAACAACTACAACAACTACTACTACTACTACTACTACTACTACTACTACTACTGCTTCTCCTGCCCCGAAAGGCGGGCATTGACATAGTGCTCATTCGAATCTGTTTTGTGCTTGTCGACTTAGCTCTGCTTCCTTTCGCTGCGGGCTTCAGGTTTTGGGATTGTTGAAGTGGGGTTTAAGGGTCGAGGATGCGGTGGCTGTGGTTTTTGGGGTGTTAGATATAAGGAGTCTAGACTTGAAGGATTTGGGATCTGAGGCTTCTTCGATGTAACATGGAGCTCGGGGGTTCAGGGGTTTAGGCTTGCGGCACTAAGGATCCTTATCCGATTCCCCTAAACCCTGATCCCTGAAGCCCAAGGCTTTCAATCGAGCAAAACAGCTGCAATCTATGAAACCATCTTTCCGCGACAATCCGCAATACAGGAATTCTGTTGGTAATAATTCACGCACCGATGTCCTATGTTCACTCAGAGCATTCCCCTATTCCCGAGCTGCCCTGGCGCGGAGAAGTCCGCCGTCGAAAGCTGCTGCCGGACTCCGTTGAAGTCCAAGGGTGGTCTAGCCTCAACAAGCCGAAGGTCGAGCTTCCCAAGACTCGGGGGTTCTCCTTTAAGCTTAGGTTTCGGAAAGGCCTCCTAGGCGAAGCCGAGGCTTCAAAACCAATCACATAAAAGAAGTGGGTTTGCAGTGCATTGCGTGGAAACCCGGACTGGTGACGACAAGGTTCTTGCATTGGCTGTAGTTTATGCCCGTTCGTTCCGCTTGTGGCCTTCGACAAGTCTGATGAAACGCAGCGAGAATAACGACGGTTTCAACAACTTGGACATGCATGGCTTACGTGACATCCGACGCGGCCCGACGTGCCGGCATTGTCAGCACAGCAGGACGTCTCGGATCCCCATTCGGTCGGTCCCTTCAGCATGCACGTTGTGAGATTAAACTCCAAACAGCGCAAACCCAAGATCGTCGGCTGCCAAGGCACATGGTCTCCTTGTAATCTCTGCTCTATCGCAGGAGATGTCCCCGATGCCGGATAGTACTGCATCATCGCTGATGCGTCCTACGGCAGGAACTGCACCCTAGCCTAAACTCTGCTGCCGCAGAAAAGTACAAGGAACAGCTTCAGCAAACAAAACCTGGAAGCTGCGACATAACAGATTCGGATCTGCAGATTAGGCCTTAGGCCTGTTATCGCGGCCTCAATGGCAAGATTCAGTTTTGGGAGATTTCATACCATCCAATATGGGAACGTTCTACTACATGTTAGTCGAGGCCCCTGCGGTATGGGCTTGGGGTTTCAGTTCTTCTTTATCAAGGCTTTCAGCTTCACATCAGCACATCGGGCACGGGGCAGTTGAAACCGAAGTCCTGGTGGGCAGTGCCCTGCATGCCAAAGTGCATCAGGAAGGCGACCTATGTGTGTTTGCAGAGTGGTCTCAGCATAGGATTTTCAGGGGTACTGTGTTGGGTTCGGGGTTCAGACTGTCGAGACTCCAACATGGTCTTTTTGTTCTTGCACAAGATTTCAGGGGGGTTCGGAGCTTGGAAAAATTGAGACTCCAAACTGTCGGTAACCCTGAGCCTCAGCCCACCGTTTGGAACAAGGATGAAGGTCTCGCTCTTTGGGCATAAAACTACAAGGCTTAGGATTCGGTCTTGCTGTTCAAGGTTTAGTGTTGGGTCTTGGTGGGCTTGTGGTGAGGCTGACAGTTGAAGGCCTGCTTTGAAGATCCGGCGAATTAGCAGAAAGCCTATAAACACAAGCTCTCATGAGCTTGGCGGTCGTCAGAGGTACTGTAGTCAACACTGTAGTCTGCTTGCAAAGCTCGGGACGGCATCCACGCCTTCAGAAGCCAATGAAACCCCGGAAAAAACTTGCAGGTCTGGAATACCATGAAAGCTTATAAGAACTTCGATTGCAAACTCAAAGAGCGACTAAGATATGGCACCGAAAGAATCAAAACGAAAAGAGTCTTGGTGCATGTTATCTTCAATCTACGTAGGGGCCAGCAAAACCTTAGACACCATTCCCGGCCCCTGAATCCGATAAGCCCTGCAGAGCATGTGGCGCCAGAACGGTTTTGACATGTCCGAAGAATGTTAAACTCTCAAAGGTTGCGTGGTGGAGCATTGAATAAACCATATCTTCACCTGTAATGTATGACTATACACCCGTTCTAAAACGCCAGACACACCTTGTAACCATCCTACAACTGTTACCACGCCATGTCTGAAGACCATTTCATATGAAAATATTGCAAAGCCATGTAAGACCACTACAAAGCCATATTGTAAACACCCAGCAGCACGAAGAGTACAACGAAACCATGAACCACCCTCCTGTCAAGACCTAAAGACGGCCACATAGACCATAAGAATTATGATAGACCATCCTATAAATCCTTATAAGCCTTATGAAGATAACCGTAGCAGACCCTTATTTTCCCCACCCCACCCTCCACAAAAAAGTCTTCTTCGATAGCCCAGGCAACAGCGCCAGCGACTCCCGCAGTCGGCAGCTCGAAGCGGTCGACCAGCTCCTGGAGCTTTCAACAAGTCAAGTCGGCCGCGTGTTGTACATGCTGCCACATAAAACTAATTTTATGTTATGCTGCACTATATCTAATTGTGATATATTGTGCGATATCGGATTTTGCTATGTATCGATGTATCTATATATATATATATGCATGCTGTCTATACAAAGTTTGGACCTACAGTATAGTAACGCATCGGACAGTATAGCGTAACATAGTATAGTATAGTATGGCATAGTCGAATATTGCACCAGGCTAAACTATGCTATTAAACTGTACCACAGCTTCCTACCGTATAGTATAGTATACTATTCTATCCTGTACTATTTTTATGCTGTTCAGCTGTGTTTGAAGGGCGCGCCAGGGTCGGAGCGCGCAAGGGTTTAGACTTTGCAGGATTCCGCCGTAGTTCCCAACAAAATCCATGGCACACCACGGTAACAACCCCAGAACACCCTTGCAGGATTTGGACCAATCTTTTGTTGCAATTCGTATGAGTGGTGAACCGGCTGTACTTGCACTATCGGCAACCATTCATTGGCCGTTCATATGGGCACACCTTAGCTGGAATGCAGAGACACCGAGCTGTCAGAACCTCGGGTTCAAAGACGAAGATCCATGCACAGATTGGGTCCTAATTAGAATGAAAGATAGTAGTATCAGCACAATACTCATAATTACAACAGTAGATTTTACACTGCTACTAACAGGGTCCGAGACCAAGCTCATGGGCCCTCTGCGTGCCTTCTGCCATGCCTTGAAAGGCGCCACGCTCTCGGCAGCCACGCCTTTGGGGGCGCAAACAAAAGCCGGCGAGAAAAGAGCGGCCGAGATGATTGCGGCGACCTGAGTCTCTGAGCTTTGGGGTTTAGGGTACAGGTTTTAGGGGTTTAGGGAGCAGTTGGGAAATTGTTGCCATGAGATACTTGTACCCTCGGAGGCTGTCTTAGAATTTTCGGGGGTGCTTGTAGTCGGAGATGTGCACTGCAAATACGGCATCCTGGATGAAGAATCCGTGCTACAACTAAAGAACATGTCCTTGCTGTGGTGCCCTCAGCACCATACTGAAGATAGCTTTAAGTAGGAAACTGGAATGAGGCACTCACTGAGCACCAACTATGTCACAAGGATTCTCCGAATTTAGGCTTTAGGCTAGGGGTGTGTTGTGCTATGTGATGTCTACCCCCCACGCACAGCACTCACAACCCGATGTGCTAGAACTGCTTATGAACCTTCAAACACTGTTTCGGGGGCCCAACATCAGATGTTCGCCTTTGAATCACTGAACATTCAAGCATACAGATCCAAAGTTCTGAGCAACCTCCACTTGCTGCAACGAGGAGCCCAAACCACGCTGCCTCTCCGTGGCCGCACGAGCACAACCCGCAAGAGTGCCGTAGTGATGATCCCAACCTCAGAGATGACTTCATGGCTTAGGATCTTTGCGCTAGGAGCCCAATCTCCGTGCTTCTCGGCCCAATCTGGGGATTCCGTCAAGGGCTTCGTAAGGGTTTTCTGGCTTTATTAAGGCTGACGTGGGGTTTCTTTGGAAAGAAAGCTTGGTCATGAATTTGGGTGTGATTTGGGGCTTGGTGCTTCGGAGCTCGGGTTTGAGGCTTACGGTTCAGGGTTGGGGGGGTCAGGAAGCCCTGGGATGCAGTTTCTGCACATTTTTGACCGGGTCTGCTCAGGAATCTACTCTAAGTTGCCATACTAGGGATATTCTGTCAACAATCTGATCTCCCGAGGCCCTTAGAACGAACTGTTATGAAGTCGTACTGGCATCAGTCGAACCAGTTTGAACATCAATACAGAGCTCAGGTCAACCTGTATGGATGGTTCTGTGAGGCTCGTACACAAACCCTTCAAGAGCCACTGTCGAGCCTGCCAAAAACCTGACAAATGGACTCCTGATGAATGACGTAGACAACCGATCAGTATAGGGGCCTTAACTATTGGAACAGGGCTTGGGGGTGCATACTGACTAATTACACTATACGTACAAGAAAGGGGGCCTTCAGCACTAGTATAGCTAACTACTACGGCCCCCGCATGATAAAACCCGATTAAAACCCGAGGGGCGCAAATGAGAACACACCATCTCCAATTCAGCGAGCGAGCGCCTCAGATCTTCGCAACTTTGTAGCTTGTCCGTCACAAGACCAAGGCTTGACAGGACGTTAAGGCTCTGAGTTTTAGCGCTTCAGGGTTTGGGGTTTGGTTTGGGTTTGAGGCGTTAAGCTTGCAGTTGGGGGCTTTATCCCTTGCGCCCTTGGTAGAACTGCCATGCTCAAGCATAAACATAAGAACGTCCACATGAAGAAGACTGCGAATTTCCACTTCTGCCATCATGAACTATAATAAGTACGAATCCTAATGTCAATAATTGTACTAGCTATACTCGTAACTATACTAATCAGCTAATCGTGGCTAAATTGCCTACATGATCTTTCGGCATGCATTCATGCCTAGTCTAGCCTTTCCAATCGGACTGCTGTTGGGCCTTACGCACAGACAAATGACTTCCAATCTGAACTCTTAAGCCCCAAGTTAGCAGCTTAAACACTTGAACCCCGCTTCCTCAACATTGAAACCTTAGCAGACAATGCTATGGATACTGGATACTCCCTTCGGCGCTACATCAGACACGACTTTGGGAGCCCTTCTTGGCGCCCTTCTTCGAGGCGTCTGATGACCCTTAGCCGGGAGGCTGCCCAGCCACTCCGCCAACGCCAGCACGGGCTGGCACAAAGTGGATGCCTCCCGAAAGCAGGCAAACGGCGGCGGGGCATGGAGGGCCCTTTTGTCGGAAGTTTTGCGAATTTGTCGGCCCTTTCTTGCACGATGCTCCTGAACGCTAAGCTGTTGTGGGCCAGCGGTTTGGTGGGACTTGCGTTTGGGTTGGGGGCTCTCTTGAAGGTACGTTTTTGAATACCTTCAACCCTCAGCTACAATCCCAACACCCTGCCGGGATCCTACAACATAGAGGTCGGAAGCTTCATAGCACTATTCCAAAGCAGTCGGGTGCTTAACTATTGCCAGAACCTCTGGAAAGGGACCTGTAAATCTTCAAAAGCCTCCTTCGCCAAGGGCACCCTGCCTTCGGCATCGCCTCCTGTTCAGGTGACGCCGAGGCAAAACCGGAGACACCCTTCAGGGTGCCCCCCTTGGAGTCGAAGCATAAATGCTGCGGTCCATGATTTGGGGTTACGGTGTAAAACTGTGTCGGGGTATAGGATTTCGGGGTTGTAGATTTCTTTTTTCTGCAGGGCCTCGTAACCTCACCCCAAATCCCTCAACCCCACAGCCCCAACCACCAAACCGACAACCCAAATCCGAAAATCTCTAACAGACTGTACTCATTCTGATAGCATACGAATACTAGCACCGGGCTAACCAACAATACGGCCGATGATGACGATGCCGGTCACGGCAGAAACACCACCAGCAACAGCGATAACAACCCCCCCCAAAGGTGCAGTGGAGTGTTGATGACTACAGGCTTTCTATAAGCTGGTAGTGTCGGCAAACCACTCAGCAGAAAGTCGTGAAATGGGAAATCTTGGAAAACAGAGCGCATTCAGGGACGGATAAATAACTGTATGTATGTATGTATGTATGTATGTATGTATGTATGTATGTATGTATGTAGGTAGGTATGTATGTATGTATGTATGTGTATTCGTATAAATACATAAACACGCACACACATCTCTCTCTCTCTATATATATATATGTATATGTATATTATATGTATGTATGTATGTATGTATGTATGTATGTATGTATGTATGTATGTATGTACAGATAGATAGATAGATAGATAGATACAGTAGATAGATATATAGACACAAAAGTCAAAATGGAATTCCGTAGGAAACCATCCCCTCGGAAGCACCGTGAACCTTACACATCCGGAAGTAATAAAGTCACCGATGGTCGTTGTTCATTCAGCTGTTATCATCGTCTGGTCCTGTCTGCCCTTGATTGACTATGAGCGGCAGCAACCCTTCCCAGGCGCACTGTCCGCGGCACCTGCGATGCTGGCCAATGTGACCTGAGCCAGGCAGGTAGGGAGGGTGGAAGGGGCTTGGGGCATGCTCTGACAAGAAGACAGCAGAAGGATCCGCGGACAGAGCGAAGAGCTGCAACATGGTGCTTGAGGTTCAGGGTTTGGTTCAATGGTGAGGCACGGTGTCCAGCACAAACGACTGAAAGCTGCGAGACCCGCATATCCGCATATCCTGAAAACAAAATGGCTGTACTTGACTAGACACCGTAATGATGGTGAGGATTAAACATAGAACGATGAAAGGAAATCTGACAGAATTTCCTTTTATGACGTTACGGCTCCGGCAAAAACTACAAGGATGCAATGTCAGGATCCTCCTAAGCTACAACTTGCAAAGACTGTCCAGGAGCAAGGACCCGTGGTGCAGGCAGCGACAACAAGGCCAACACCGCCAGCCACAACGAGACATGCAAATAGAAGAACGTGCTGTAAGCAACGATAACCGAATGGAGCAACAGCTACAACGGCAGCCGACAACCATAAACCGTTGTCTAACAACCACGGGCAACAGCAGCAGTAGTATCAACAAAAGCGAATAAGTACAAGCGCAGCCAAGCTGATGCGAAGCTGTTGTTGATGCTGGCTTGATTAGTGCTAATGGCTGCCGGGCAAAGGTTATTTTGTGTTGATGCTTGCGCTTCCCATGTCCATGTTGCCGTCGCTGTTGTTGATGACGATGGCGATGGTAATTCTACCGATAGCAACTGCAAGGCCGTCAATGATTGCGGTCTGGGATAGTGCGAGCATGGGGGTAGATAATTCCTGCCGGTGGCTGTGACACTGATGACCTTGAGGCCAGCAACATAAAGCACTGAACAAGGAACACGGCTTCCGAGACAAGGTTCATAACCCACGACAGCCTGATAGCCAAGCCCTCGCGCAAGTGTGACCGCTGCCCGAGCATCCCGGCCAGAAGAGCTAACACTCGAAGCTGCATGGTTTACCAGGTACGGGAAACGCACACCTGTTAGCTGCGGGGTGACAGCTTTTGCTCGCTTTTGTTCGATGCATGTGTTAGGCCCCAAGGGATGGTACTGATGCTAATCTGCTAATGATGCTGCTGGATTTTAGATGGTGCTGCTGTTGCATCAAAGCACATTGTTACACCACTGCGGCAGCCACTGCCGCAGCGACCACCTTTGAGGCTGCTGCTGCTGCTGCTGCTGCTGCTGCTAACGCCACCACCACGGCGACGACTACGACAACGACTGCGGCGACGGCTACCACTACGACCATAACTAAATGATACTAAGTCACGAGACTTAACCTATTCTCAGGCAGTGAGTTTGATGATGACAATGACGATGCTGACGATAGCGATTCCGATGCCCAAAAATGACGATGGCGTTGCTGATGGTGCTGGTGCTGCTGCTAGTGGTGGTATTGGTTCTGACGAAGGTCATGACCGCTGGGATAATGTTGATGCCGATGACAATAGTTATGATGATGCAGCTGTTGAGGATGATCATGGCAACGCCCTTGTGCTTGTGAGACCATCTCAAAGGCAAACAGGCAAAGCGTGCATCTACTTGTATGTGTAGCTTCTCGGGATTTCCCTCCGTATCCGTCTTCTCGGGGCTTAAACAATCGGTGCCTTGAAAGCTGCCTTTTCGGGATCACGAATGATCTTGCAGATAACCTGAGGCCTGGAGATAACAATGAGAGTTCCACGAGTCGCAGCAAGAGTCATGGCGGCAGTGACCCCAGACGATGTACAACAACCCAGCAAGACGCGTGCCGTGAGTCTGTTTAAATTTTCGTCCCAGAATCCAAACTCAAGAGCCAATCTTGTGCCAGATTTAAGGGTCCGCGTACAAGGAGCCCTAAGGAATAGTATTGCTCAAGATTCAGGCTTCGATAGTACTTTTCGGTATGTTCGTTTTACATATTGAGACTCGTTAGGTCTAGTCCGGAACCTATGAACTCAGACGCGGGTTGCGTCTGGGGCTTCTGGCCTGCAGGCTTTCAACGTCCCGTTAAAGCCCTTCTATCACTGTAACATAACCTACACCGAATACTCCCACCCCCATGAAATCCAAACCTGAAGCCCTAAGCTCCGAAAGGCCAAGAGGGCCACTCAGAGGACGCCTCGGCTTGCGAGGGGGCGAAAGAACGGGTGCCCGGAGGCTGAGCCGAAAGTTCACGGTCCATGGGGCCTTAATGATCAGAATAGGGTATTGGCTGAGGCTTGGGAGCTTGCCGTGCAGAGGTTTAGTTGTCTGCGGGTGACGGGTTTCTACTTCCTGTGCCTGTAGTGGTTATCATTGTTGTCGTGACTACGGCCTTTTTGCTTTCTACTAAAACAATTGATTGGCACCTGTTATATCTGCTAGTATTGCGAGCACTTATGTTGATGTCACCGTTTTGAACACGTTGATATGGCAACTGGCTTGGTTCCACTGTTAGTAGTCCTCTCGTTTGAATTGGTGCTGCTCGTGGCATGTGCATTCTAGCTTCACTGTTAGCAGCTTCGTGGCGATGGATCTGATGTTACATTTTCTATAAGACTTTTCTCAATGTTCCAAGTTCAAAGTGTGTTTATCAGATGTACCATCATAATGACAACTCTGACTTTCGGCCCCTGATGTACCAAAGAGCCCTAAATTTCAGGCACTCTAGCATGAACCTTACTTGGGGCATGTGGGCTATCAGCCCCGGGTGTATATGGAAGGACTACGTAAGCTGAAATGAAGAAATGTACGGTTTCTTTAGCCCTTCGGGGTGCAGGTGTAGTTATGTAGCCTTGGTTTAAGGCATGGGGTTTGGGGCTTCAGGGCGGTCGCGAGCCGCTTCTTTTCCGCCGGCAGCAGCTAAGGCCGTGTGAAGGACCACGCCCACCTCGCAGTCAGGACGGAGATGGGGAACACACACCCGGACTGAACACCAAACCCGACCACATCTCCCCCCCCCAAATCCTTCAAGGCAGCCCTCGGTAGACGTCTACTTCTTGCATTGTCGGCACCGCCACACCGACGTTCAGCGAGTCCACGCCGGGAGCCATGGGAATCTGAAGTTGCCTCGAGGCAGGGTTCGGTTGATTCACGCTGGGCCTTCGGTGTCGCATGCTCCAGAAGTCTCAAAGGCAAAGCCTGCCCATGCACTCTATTTGATCCCCCCCTCCCCCCCTTCATCATACGAATATTATGGGGCTTCGGGGAATATTGCACGGGTTCTTAATAGCATGGGCAACTGTTTGTTCGTCCAATGTTACAGACAGCCTCTTCGGAAACACTCTTCGACCCCGGCAGGCCTGAACCACGATCCCACAAGCTCCCGTTTAGTAGCATGTGGCTTTAACAATGCCTTACATCGTACAAAGGTAGATATATCGAGTTCCAAGGGTCTTGGGCTGCCGTAAACCCTATAATTAACCCCCGTAACTAACCCCTCTAACCAGAAGCTCTAAAGCCCCAGCTGCGCCTGTCTGCCATGTGGATCACGCCGTCGGACACGCCACGGGCTTCGTTCCCAAACCTCAGCAGGTGCTGTCACCGATCAATCCCTAAACCCAGGCCCTAAACGGGTATGAAGCGCTTCAAGGTGTGGGACTTTGCTACGGTTCAAGGTATAGCATCGGCTTTTGGTGGGTGTCTTCTCACTGTGCTATGTTTCAATTGGTGATTATTCTTGTTTCCACTTACAATCCTTGCAATTTAGCACAAGCCGGGCCGAGTGTCACGAAGGCATCTCTTCCCGTCAGTTCTGCCGCGAGCTGCGTGGAGAGACAGCGCCCCTACTTGTCGGGTTGTTCTGCTTCAGGCTTCAGTCTAGTACCGGGATGCTGAAGGAAGACAGCCCCTGCGTGTAAGCTCGGGAATTGGCAGGGTTAGGGTGCAGCTAGCATTCAGGGTTTTGTGCTTGGTGATTGGGTCCAGTCCAGGGTGTTGAGATTAGAGACTGGGGCCCGCAGTTGGGTTGTCGGTTTAACTAGCATGGACTACAACACCGATAAGGAGCTTAGTTCACACCGCCGTGCTATACGTCCCACAGATTGTCTCCCTCAACTTTGAACCCTCAGCCTCGCCCCAAGCCTTCCAAAACCCAAGTCAGGATTGCAAGCTGAGCCTCCCAAAGTTGCTCTGCAGGCAAATAAGGCTCCTACAAGTGAGGCCTTAGGCTCTGGACGTTATGAAATGCCGTAAACGCTCCGCTAAACACTGTCCCCAGAATTGGTTCTGCGCTCCCGCTAAGACTAACACAGCCGAACCTGGACCGACCCAATGTGGGCCTTCAACAAAACAACTAGCAGAAGCGTACTCAGGACACGACGCCTTCGCAATAGGTAGCATGGGAAGTGCGTGGGGCGTAAGGACTTGAAAGTTTCGTTTTGATTCGGTCCTGAAAATTATGTAGGATTGCAGATACACTGCATCATAGCTATGCAAGGACTATACAGGGATGACCGTGCATCTATGGTGACTACTTATGTAGATGTCCATATACATCATGCTAAGCGTTTAGTTACGGCTCTTGGGGCTCAGGCAGGTTGGGCTTCTTCCAGGTTGCTGAAAGACCTTAGAAACAACCCACTGCAAACCCCCAACGCCTGTGCGGACCTGCGACCCTGACTCCCTCGAAGCAGATCAAGCAAAAACTGAGACAAAACACTGGCCCAAACTCAACATCCTAGCATCCAATCCTAAGCCCAAGCAGGAAAGCCGTGAAGAGCCATGAATTCCAGTGCCAACCCTAAACCCCCAATCCGAGAATCCTCAAGCGCACGCAAGTCAAGCCTCCGCCACTAAAATGAAGAGGTGTAACTTGTGAAAAAGTATACTGATTACGACGACCCTCATCTTAATGACCCCACGGCTTGACAGATTTCTTGCCTCCAGCGTTGTCGCGAAGATCCGGTAGCCCTGAAGTAGCTGCCGAAGCTCCTCCCGAGCTGAGAATTCAAGAAGTTTCTTGGTGTTCGGCTAAAGGGTTGTAGGTAACTTATAGGGGTCCGGCTCTAGGGTTTAGGGTTTGGGGACTGTTGCGACTAAGGCTTGTGGCCTCACGGTTTTGGGAGTGGGGTTTCAGGCTGCGAAGATTCTCCTACCACGCTCCTACAAGAGTCTTAGAGGATCCAAACGTCTTTTGTAGATTTGTTTGGCAAATGTCGATGTACTTGGACTTCAAGTCAGGAGTCGTTGACAAAGAAGCTGCAGCCTAAAGCCGCAGAGACCGAATGATAAGGCTTCCGGTGAATTTGTCCTCAGTTTCAAGAGCGGCAAATATATCTGTGGTTCTGTGACGGCAAACTTCAAGCTTCGCCTTTCTTGCTCCCCGAACCCATTTCCGAGACTTCAAGTCCCACGCATTCCAGAGGACCCTGAACCCGTGCCCAATTGGACGCCTCGACTCAGCCCCACGGCTCCCAAGTGACCGCCTTTGGGAATATCACACGGGATTTGTTCTTGGGGCTTAGGGGCTATAGGGTTCATTGCATTTCGATTCGAAGATACCTGACGAGTGCGCGCTGGACCTTGCAACAATAAGTCTCCTAGCCACCCTGAGCCTTTCGGACCCAAACCCTGCGCCCAACATTTTGAAGTTGGCCCAGTTTGGGCTCGTTTCTGTGCGTGCGGCGGGTCCTCGCTCTCGCAATGCTGCTGCGGATGACGCACTGACCGCTCGTAGATTAGACTTCCGTAAGTGCTTTACAGACGCCTGTGAACAGTCCTGATCTTGTCGGGCCGTTGTAGAGAGATGCAATGTCGGCCAGCCCTCCAAACGTCATCTGAGTAGGGTATTTTGCCTTCCATTTGTGAGCAAGATGACCTTCCATAGCGGAGTAGCAGCACATGAAGAGAATTCGCCGAGTAGTCTGGGCCTCCATGGTTTCCAGCATCTCCAGAGTTTTCTTGGCTGTAGCTCTCTGGCCTTGGTTGTTGGTGAGATCTGCGTTGTCCTTGCCACCATGGCCAAACACGATGACTACATCCTCTTCAGAGCAGGTGTAGGTATCACTGCTGTGGACAATCTTGATCTCTTTGACCTCTGCTGAGACATTTTCTGGGAGGCTCTTCTTCGATGAGTCTGCCAGATCCCTTTGAAACGCGCTGGACATCTGATCCAGATCACAGTTCTCGTCAGCTGCGAAGGGAATAAGGATGATCAAGTTCACCATGGCAGCAACTGAGACACAAATCCCTGTCCGACAACCTCAAAGACCTCAAACACAAGATGCCAAAATCTCCAACTCCAAGTTCAGAACCCGGTTAAGAGCGGACAACAACATCTTCGATTTCATGGCGCAGTGCTTGGAACAAACTTGTAGGCACAGAGTGCTAGTTAGGTCCCATTATCTCGCATGTCTTGTGGTTTGTAATTTTGAGAAGTAGCACACGAGGTTCATGCGACAAGAAGCGGCTTTAGCAAGGAAGCGGCAATCGAACGCATCCTTAACCGTCGACCCTACAACACCAAACTGTACACCAACTCACGCTCCCTGCTTCAGAGCACCCCAAGCCCCAAGCAAGCCCCTGAAGCCCCACAGCCTGCTCTTCAGCACAGAAGCGACAACAGAGGAATCCGTGAAACAAGTGGGATATTCAGCATAAGGGACCGTAGTGGAAACCCCCAAAAGCAGAAACCTTGCTTGAAGGACCCTCCATATCCCTGATCGTTATACGGTGCAACCACTTACACCCCTACTACATATGATAAGACGACCGGATCGAGACCATAAGGGGATACTATTATTGCTCATACCCCTAAATTCAGGCTCTGCCAGCACACCCTCTTTGTCGGCCTCAGCAGCTGCAACCTCCAGGACATCTATTCGACCGCGCACCTCAAATCGAACAAACATCTCGGGATTTTCTTGGGGGCTTTGGGCCGTTACGGTTTTGTATGAAGGGGGACTGTTAGGGCTGTCGCAGCCCTGGAGCGAGGGCCTTAACAATTCTGTCTATGGTAGGTTCAACTAGGTATATGAAAATGCATAACCACACACATACATATATACATATTTACATGTACATATATATATATAT
>CAJNDV010030927.1:0-26836 GCA_905221635.1 Symbiodinium sp. CCMP2456 | reverse complement strand
AACCTCAAGAGACACAAAACAAGTGTGCTACTTCGACTACATGGCCCGGGCTCCAAAAAGGCACGAAGCAGTTTCTTCACCGACGGCAAGCCTGAGCTGAAGCTTGTGGACATCCAGGAGGCAATCCCGGTTGTGGACTGTTATAAGCATCTGGGAGGCATGCTCGACATGGGCGCGTCCTTTGCTGCGGAGAGCCGCTACAGGCTCTCTCTCGCGGCGGGTGCTTTTGAATCCGCCAAGAAGCTGCTGCTGCAGAACCCAAATATACCAATTGAGACCAGAGGGAAGCTATTCGAGGCAACGGTGAGCCCCACGCTTTTCAACTTGGCCCTTTGGCAACCGGAGGGCAAACAGTGGCAGCACCTGGCGGATGGCTACTCGAGGCAGGTGAGACGGCTCCTGGGGCGGGAGATTAAAGGAAAGAGCATTTTCCACTTACCCACGCCGGTGGGGCATGTGATTACAAAATGCCGCCCCCTTGAGATCCTCGCATTCAGGGCAAGAGTCAGCCTGCTATTGTCCCTCGTCAAAGCAGCCCCGCCGACATTGTGGGGCATGCTGCAGGAGGAGGGACAGTGGATTCTTCAAGCACGCCGGGACCTGGAAAAGCTCGTTGGCAAGGACGAGGACAAATGGCCCGCAGTCTCCTCTGCCACATGGCCAGAATGGTGGCACCTCCTTAAGGAGTCGCCTATGAAAGTCAAGAGGGCGGTTGCCCGCCGGATGAACAGCGACTTCGAGGCCTACCAGAAGAAGGAGATCGGCAACATTTGCCTTTGGGCCCTCCAGCGAGACCTACAACAACGGCAAGGTACACAGGACAGTACGCCAAGGTGGAGCTGCAGAATGTGTGACAAGCCGTTCGGAACAAGAGCGGCTTTGGGCGTGCACTTCTTTGCGGTCCATAAGCGCACTGCTCTATACAGAAAGTTTGTTGAAGGAACAAAGTGTAGAGCATGCCAGGTGGAGTTCTGGTCGACGGCCCGACTGGAAGACCATCTTCGAGCATCCAAGCGGTGTGTGGACAGCATGACCGCCCAAGGAGTGCAGACTGGGGAAGTCAAGCCAGGCTACGGCAGCAGGCACAGACGTAAAGAAAGTAAGGAACACTACACCCCAGCCCCCCCGAAGGGGCTCGGGAGTTACGTGGGCGTGGCTGCAGCAGCTGACTGGAATGAATGGGAGAGGACCCTCTACAAGGACTTGTCTGAGGACCTCCTGACCGACGACTTCCCCGACGCCAAGGACTACGCCACCTCACGCATAGCCAAGGTCATCAACCAGTACCCGCTGTACCCGGAGGAGATCGACAAGGTTGTCCAAACACTTGTTGAGGAGACCCAACAAGTGCAACAGACGGTCCGACAGTGGAGTGACGGACAGTACGAAGCTGTTGGGCACGGACTACTACATGTTCGACGCCCTCCACCTGAAGGGAATGTGCAGAACATCGATAACAAGATCTCCACCTACCAGGAGTTCAAGGAGCAGATCGACACCTTCTCATGGCAGCGAGCCATTGATGGAGGTGATGATGACTACGGGACCCCGGAGAAAGTCTTTAAACTGGATGTGAACTGGGAAGCTGCATGGTTCAGTCGCAGTAAGACTTTATCTGCTGCAGCCGTGGCAGAAGATCTGCACACGCTCCTTCCTCCGTGCCTTTTAGACGCATGGAGACAGTACCTTGGAGGCGCAAAGGTCCGTGTAAGTGCTCCGGATTCGTTCTGGGCACATGACTTGGCACGGCCGTTCGTGCGTTTCAAGGCTTTGTGCAAGCATTAATTAAGCAGCGCAGACCACTGACAGCAAGGAAAAAATGTATGTATGTATGTATGTATATACACAGAAGAGGAGGCTGTGGGGCCTGCGTTTTTGCGACCCACTATGCTATATATACATATCTATATAGATATATATACACACACACACACATACACATGCATATCCATACTGCTCGCAAGCATCCCAAGGTCTCTAGGTTGCCTGAACGCGACAAGCCAAGCCAAACCGTACCAAGCCACGCCATTTCGACATCAGTTTTTCAAAAAACTGTTGTCCAACACAGAACCCGGTCCTAAAGAATACCTCCTTTGTCAGACCGAAACCCTTCTCACAGCCGGGGTGGAGGGTCTTTTTTTGAAAAGGTTTGGCGGGACATGGTTTGGGTGCGCCTGTGAGTCAAGCTATTGGGGATTCTAGTCTTCAGGGTTGGTTTGTGCGTCAAGCTTTTGGGGGAATCTACTTTTCAGGGTTTGTTTGTTCCTCAAGCTATTGGGGGATTCTAGTTTCAGGGTCAAGCTATTGGGGCAGTCTAAATTTCAGGGTTTGTATTTGGGGGATTCTAGTTTTAAGGTTCGCCTGTGCGTGAAGCCATTGTGGGACGCTACTTTTACGGGTTTGCCTGTGCTTCAAGCTATCGGGACTTTTGTTGCCGCTGGTGCCGGTGCTTGTCGTGCTGCTGCTGGTGGTGCTGCTTGTCGTGCGGCCGCCGCTGCTGCTGCTGCTGCTGCTGCTGCTGGTATCTTAAGCCGCCCCCCCCTCATTTGGCGATTTCGGATCATCATATATCTTAACCACGCCCCCTAATTTGGCGATTCCGTTTCATCATATATCTTAGTCGCCCCCCCCATTTGCAAACACAGGCGAATCCGGATCATCATAGATCTTAGTCCCCTCACTTTTCGATTCTGGAACATCATACATCTTAACACGCCCCTTAATTTGGCGACTCCGGCTTCATCAAATATCCTAAACACCCCCCCTCATTTGGCGATTCCGGTTCAACGTACATCCTAAGTGTTTTTGTCATTTGGCGATTCCAGATCAACTCCGGTTCAAGGTACATCCTAAGTGTTTTCCGTCATTTGGCGAATCCGGATCATCACGGATCTTAGTCCCCTCATTTGGCGATTCTGGAACATCATACATCTTAAACATGCCCCCTCATTTGGCGACTCCGGTTTCATCATATATCCTAAAACACGCCCCCTCATTTGGCGATTCCGGTTCAACGTACATCTTCAGTGTTTTCCGTCATTTGGCGATTCCGGATCAACTCCGGTTCAACGTACATCCTAAGTGTTTTCCGTCATTTGGCGATACCGGGTCATCATATTTCTGATTCCGTATCATCATATATCTTAAACTGCCCGCGCATTTGGCGATTCCGGCTCAAAATATATCTTTAAACACGCCCCCTCATTTGGCGATCCCGGTTCAACATACGTCCTAATCACGCCCCATCAATGTGGCGGTTCCAGTTCATCATCTATCTTAGTCTTAAGTTGCCCTCTCATTTGGCGATTCCGGTTCATCATACATCCTAAGCACACACACACACACCCTCTTTTGGCGAAAACCAATGAAATTTAGAACACGACAAACAACACGAACAACTAACACACAGCCCATAGAAACCTTGCAGTTCCGATTCATGACAAACCAGAGGACCAGGGGAGCGCAGGACCCGGAGACCACGGGACCGGGGAAGCACGGCACCAGGGGACCGGAGGACCGCAGGACCAGGAGACGAAGGGACCAGAGGACCACGTTCTCTCGCCAAACCTTTTCAAGGACAGCCTCTCGAAAACCCTTATCAAAAAAAACCTGGCCCCACAGCCGGGTCAAAGGGAAAGGTGTGCCAAAGGCAAACCTGAATCCCACGCAAAGACACTAGCCCAAACTGCAGCCAAGGCAGCAGGAAGGTGTCCCCCTCCGCGATGAAACGGCCCAACTTGGTCCGACCCGCGCGGGTCGCGAGCTTTCTCAACAGCTTGTAGGCATTGCCTCGGTTCATGTAGGCCTTCCAAGACTTGAGGGGTGAATTCCCAGAGAAGGAGTGCGGGACACAGGACCTACGGCGCCTGACGGCCAAGGCTTGTCCTGTAGGAACCTGTAGATGTGATCAGTGATATGTGCGCGCTGACCCATTTTACCTAGTGCCTGTCACTTCTAGTCCTGTATCTCCTGGCATGAACGGAGGGGGTTTGCTGGTTTCCCATGCTCCGGATGCTCGTGATGTGGACTTGACTTACCTCGTCTGGACGAGTCCTCGTTAATCACAAGCAAGATCATAACTGCACAGTAGTTGGCTTTGGGTTAGCTTGACGCGTAGTGCTCAACAGGGTAGTCTCAATGTCTCAAGATGGAACACGTGGCTAATCGTGAAGCCTCAACACCTAAAGCCTGCACCCGAAACCCTCAACCGTGACAACGCGTACTGGAACAGAGTTCAAGCTGAACTTTACACACCCGATCTAGAAGATCTTTGCAGTAAGAAAGCCGGGCAGCTGCGCTTTGACTGAATCTCAGCGGCTTTCGGCAAAACCGCGCGCAGCTGCGCCCGGCCGGTGCGTGGCCGCGTGGCCACGACCCGCAAAGGGCAAAGACCCAGGGCACTGAGACCTCTGCGAGGCTTCGAGTCGAATTTTTACTCTGAGGATTTAGGAGTGGGTTGAGGAGTCGAGGGCTTGAGCGAAACGGACAAGCGAACGTGTTTAGGAGGTGTCCGGCCATGTACAGCACATTGACATCAAGGTTTATAGGGTCTACACCGTAGAAAGTAATGCCAGTCAGTGAGTTGAAGGGCACAGCCGATGCACGACGCGACACGTTCGCTTTGGCACAGTGGCCTCAGCATTCGGTATGTGGTTGACGAACGTGACCCCTATATGGTTTCTGCTTTGCAATCCTCAAAAACCCACGACAGTTCTTGGGGCCGAATATGAGACTTCTACGGCTAAGCGACCGAAGCTCTGGGTGCGAAGTTAAGAATCCCGAGGCATGTCTCGAACAAGATCCAGATCTACACCCGAAAGCCCCTCAGCCTTGTGCCTACGAGCTCCGACTCCCGTCGAAAGACGTGACACGTATGACATCAATCATGATGAATGTTGCATCATGGCCATGAACAAGACAGACAAGGAGGCAAGGGGGACTAGTAGGGAGCAAGCGACGACACACATTGACTGTTAACTGTGAGCAGCCGGTGACTGGTCAAGGCCAAAGGTGCTTGTGGTGTCGGCAAGGAGCAGTGTGACTGCTGTTCCAGCGAGTGCAACCCGATAGCGAACCGAAACCATACTCTGCCAGGAATGGCGGAGTTCAAGCTTCAGGTTTTGCTGGTCAAGAGGCTTCGGTTTAGGTGTTAGGGGCTAGGCTAGATAGGGTCTCGAGGTTGCGGGGCTCTGGTGCACTGTAGAAGATGGGCTCCCCCGTACACGTGCAATCCTCAAACCCGCGGTCTTAGACCACAAGCTCGTGTAGTCCCAGCTTTTCGAGCCGCAACGGAGTGTGGACTTGAAGACTCTGAGAGGATACCGGGTCCGAAACAAGAAAGTACAAGAAGAGGAGCGTTCATGCTGCCGGTGCTAGCAGGAAGCCTTTTCGAATGTACGCAGTGCAAGGATGAGAACGGCGCCAGTACATGTAACGCTGAACTTGGACAGGAACATGTGTACCGATCCACAAGGTTCCCGCACAAAAGAACAATCCTCATCATGGCCACTCCTACCGTCAACACCACTAGCCATCACCGATGCCGTGGGCTCTTGATACATTGATTTGCGGTTTAGTATACAGGGCTTCGGGACTGGGCCTTCTGGTTTGGGGTGCGTGGCGCCCTGTTATCCCGATTGCAATCTCAACAGCATGCGCAGCTTTTTCTTGACCTTAGGTCTGGTACAGTGGCTGCACAGACTCTGCCAGTTTGCAGACGGCAGATGCAGGCAGAGTGCATGTCGAATCTGAGACACAAGACGGTTGTAGTAGTGCTGGTGAAATACCTTAGCTCGTTGAGCACCTCATCAAGACCATAATCGTTACACAAACAGGATCCCGGGTTACCTGCATGCTAAACAGCCTGCCATTGGGCTGCTACAGCGTTGGTTTACATGTCGGTCATACTACGATAACGATAGGTTCCCTAGAGTGCCGGTTGGTGCAATGTGCTTGAAGTCGGGATACAAACCTCGAAACTTGAAACAGAAAGAAGTGTCGCTGAACGCTGACCCTTGCATCGTAATCCGTGATCTGCTATCTCATGAGAACCTGAAACATACTTAAATATAATGACCGTAACTGTTGCCAGCACTGCAGTCGTGATCACCACTATGAAGAAGATCAAGACTTGAGGCGCGGGGTTCAGGGTTTTCGGGATCTGTCTGATCATCATGAACATGCCTTCACAACCACGACCCAAGCACGGAGGGTCCCTGAATTCCATGCCAGGAATCCACCATTTCAACATTGAGGCTTTTCGGAGTAAGGGACGGCTGGTGGTGGTGTAATACTGTAAGGTTTAGGGTTTAGTGGATATCGAAGGGCTGCGTGGGTCTCCCGGGCTTTCCGGGGAGTAGGGCCTCTCATGGCTCAGAGCCGAGACTTCAGCAGTTAAGGTTTAGAGTCTTGGGAGGCAAGCCTTGAGATATGACAACTTCAAGATACCGCTTTCTTTCTGGGGCTTGTCTGTGTGGTCCATAGGAAGGATCCAGCATTTTCTGAAGACTGGGATCCTTCAAGGTTCCCTCAGCCGAAATGTCAGAGAGCCCTCATGAAACCCTACGGGCTCAAAGCCTGTCATAAGAAGGTACCCCTAAAGCTTAAGGAGCTTGCAGGAAGTTTGGAGCGCACGCCTCAGTGGATTCCCAGCGGATGCTCTTGGCGCACAGCTAGGCGTTGCCACATCTGGGAGGCACTCCGGTTCAGCTCAAGCTTCACAGCTTCCTTTGGCCCGTGACTGAGGATGGTGATGACTATTATGTTTGGGGCTAAGGGTTTACAGGGCTTGCAGCTAAAGTTTAATGATCATCAACATAAGTAAACGGCAGCCAGGAAGCCGCACAAAGACCCGGATGGAGCTCCCAGGACGGGCAACAGAATTCATTGGCATCTCGGGCCCTCTGCCTTTGCAGTCGGGCCGGACTCTTAGGAGCAGCACGGCACAGGCTGGTCGGCTTCTGTCGGGACCAAAGTGAATTGCTTTCGTTTGTGTTCTCGGAGTCCTTCTTCAAGCCCTAACTGCTGCTATGTTCTCTCCATACTTCTGTAGTAGTCGTCGTCGTGGTGGTGGTGGCTGCGGTGGTAAGAGTACGAGTAGGAGCGGGAGCACGAGTTGGAGTTGGACTTGGAGCAGTCGCGTCTAGTAGTAGTCGTCGTCGTCGTCGTGCTCGCAGTGGTAGGACGAAGACTAGGTCTAGGGTTCTGTGGCCAAAGCGATCCGTGGTATGTGCGCCGGGTACAATCAGATCTCTTTTGCAAGCCACAGCATGTTACCGGAGCAGTGGAGCCCCTTACCCAGTGAAAGAAATTCTAGGTCCTAAACGCGGAGTGGTCGCATTGATCTAACGAAACTACAAAGGCAGCAGTTTGGGTCCGGTCCGAGGACGACCAAACTGCCTAGCTAAAAGCATTCTCAAGTCTCACGGCCTGTACCGTACCAAGCGTGCCGTGACGAGGGGCGCTATGGCCAATCCCATGTGCAGCAAAAGGGTCCAACGCCCGAGAAAGACTTGGCTTGTCTGCGGGGCCTTGCGTCTCAGAAGCGTATCTCCTTTACCTGGTTATCTTGAACCTTGGGTCGGCCCCCAAAGCCACGAACGACCAACCCTTCAAACAGCTCGAAGGAGCACTCTCTCACGCCACGGGAGGAGTCGTGAAGACCTGACAGCTGTGGTGTTGGGATTTAAACAAAGGTCTTCAAACCATAATAATAAGGGGATCTTTGGGTATGTTGCACCGCAGCTAGAGAGGGCTTTGAGGGGATGCTACCACCAAATGTTGAACCGCAATGGCTGGAGGGTTTAGGACCAGGGTGGTAGTTTCAGAGGCTTCACTTAAACTGAGCCTTCGAGGCTTTCGGGTTTAGAGAAGTAGAGGATTTAGAGTTTAGGAATTGAGGTGCGAAAGGACTTCGGGATGCCGTGATATAAGGCTGGAGATCCACGGCTTAGGGTGCAGGATATGCAAGCTTCACGACATGAGCATATCACGTTGACGCTGCTACCTGGGGTTGATGACGATCTGAGCCAGCGGCAACACCTAAGAGGCCACCCTCCCAACCTTTATATGGGGTTATCGCTTTTGGGCGGGCACCTTATCGTTCTGCAAAACTTCCAGCTATCTATCTGACCTACAAGCGCGCAGTTCGAGGTATGAGCGACTGTCTCAACTTCGTTCAACTGCAGCCAGGCAGTCGCTGAAAGAACAAACTAAGCACTGTTGTACAACACTGTGGTCTCTCTCTCTCTCTCTTTATCTCTCTCGGTCTTTTCGGCATTAGATGAACTGAAAGATACACCCCAAATGCTAGCGTACCGAAATTTCCCAGATGCCTACATCCGATCCCTGAGGCTCAAAACAATCCAACACTATGGAACTGTTCTGTTTCGCGCGCGTGTGTGCGTGTGCGCGCGCAAAGCCCTGACGCGTAAGTTGTCAGCATGGCTGTTCATGTACGCCCTACTGCATACTGAAAGGGTCATAGGACTTGATAACTAGCACTAAGGACAGAGTGACGATGCTTTTCATATTTGCGCGTAAGCTCAATTCAGGTACTTATAGCCTTTCTCTCGTCTTCCAAGTGAACCCGAGTTCCCCCTATGCTCTTTGCAAAAACAGCGGCAGGGCTGGAAGAGCTGCAGCAGAACAGGGAGCCCATGTTCATCCGGTGGTCCTGGCATCAGTATGTGAACAGCTACTAGGATCATACACATGTATACATATACATCTATATAAGAGAAAATTCACATTTCATTACATTACATTGCTATACATCACACACGTACATACATACATACATACATACATACATACATACATACATACATACATATATACATACATACATACATACATACATACATACATACATACATGCATACATACCTACATACCTGTATGCACTTACAACCCGGATACATACAAACATACATACCGCACATATACTACATACAGACATGCATAGATCCATACACCCATACATCCATACACGCATGCATGCATGCAGGCATAGATGAATACATGCATACAGGCACACGTACATACGTATATACATACCTACATACATACATGCATGCATACATACATACATACATCTTGTGTGTGTATGTATGTATGTATGTATGTATGTATGTATGTATGTATGCATGTACGTATTCATGTACGTATTTATGTACGTGTGTGTCAGGCGTACATTATGTATGTCTGTGTGTATATGCGTGTGTAGATGTATACTAACACCGCATGTAAACAGTGTGTATATATGAGAAAGAACATATACACACATGTACTTACATGGGGACTCAAATCACGCAAAAATGCAGGAACTCATTCTCCATAGGGTTTAAGGTTCACGGCTTACAAGGTGCCATGGACACAACGAAAAAGCGACAGGTGTTAGGGCTCGGTGGGCATTCGAGTAGTTTCGCGGCATCCTAACAGCCACCTACCTCACACGAGCTAAAAACTTGTAAGCCGGCAGCTGCAAGCAAGACATGAATGAATCTTGTGGTGTGGTATCGTGTGTCGACACATCTTTCGTGCAAAAGTGTTTTCCTTTCGCGCCTGCTTTATCAGATCTTTCGCGGACCCTTTGAACCCTATCACTTACCCTATCACTTTGAGAGGGCTTGTCGAAACTGTAGACACGGACCTGTAGAACAACCATCATGTATGTTTGTGTGTATGTATGTATCTATGTGATTATCTTCGTTACTGCCAATACTGTTGGGAGAGTCAGTTTTCAAGCACCAACATTGATAATGATAATGAAAGAGCTGTTGCAATTCAGATGCTTGGTGTTCCGGAGATGTACTGCAGCCCCAGCTCCACATCCAGCTTGAGTTGGTGGACCAATGCTTATCGTTCTGAATATTGACAGCTCTTGAAGCGGTAGCAGCAGCAGGGCGTTAGCACTAGCAGCGGCAGTGGTAAGGAGTTGGAGTGGCGGTGGGCGCGGTCGGGGTTGGCGTAAGCGTAGAAGTAGGAGGAACAGCAGTTCTCAAGCCTAAGTGACAGCTTGTGATCAATCCCACTGAAAAAGCACAGAAATGGCATGCACCGAAAGAGTTGCAGAGTTTTCTATGGATCTCGGGATCGGTTTCAGGATGAAGAGCTTCAGCTCCAAACCGGACGACTCCTGAAGCTCACTGGCGACCAGAAGCCATTACAAACCACTTAAAGGCAAAGAATGTAGTCCCTTGAACCCTCGACCCATGCCCGTCCGTCCTGCCAGTCGATGTGGGGCTTCGTATTTCGGACGTCCGTAGCAGTTATGATAATGCCTGTCTCCTTCCAAATATACAGCATGGACGGCGCATTTGTTTGGGAAGTTCCGAATGTAGGAGACTTGAGATGGTGGGCTAGGCCGAGAAAATTTAGCCGCGATGCAGCTATCACAACAGCATGAACACTGACAATACTGAACGAGAACAAATGTCAAAATCACACCGTCTGGGCCCCCAAATCCTTTGTGAATTCCCCCTTTCGCTACGCATTTTTTTTTGGCTTCCTGTGACGGCATGTCAGCTCTGTAAACTGCAACTGGCGCCCCAGGGGTCTGGGATTCACGAGTTTGACTCTAGGTCTTCACCGTTCGCACCTGGGGTTCCGGGTTGAGGCTCGACTCATGGTTTTGCAGTGTTCATGAAGTGGTGTAGTTGCTAGATTTAGGTGTTCGGGGCTTGTAATGCTACACTCTGATGGTCACTTTCATACATGTCTGTTTCGGGGTCAGGCGCTTAGAGTTCTGGGTTGAGATTGGTAGCTGTCGGAGTCTCGGAGTATGTATGCCTAGGGCACTGGATTCAAGTGCCTTGTGTTCGGAGGCTTCGAAGACTTGAGGTAATACAAGCGGTAATACAGGTTGGGAGCTTTATGCTACAACTATACGAAGGATTACTGTGAACAGGTATTCAGGACTCTAGACGCTAGAATACATAGCCCGAAACTGAAGCCTAACCGTAACCCAAAAAAACTCGGTCTGGGTGCCTTGCGGGACGTCAAGTCTTTTTCGAGCACGAGTAGAGCCAAGCAGGACCGACGGCACACGTTTGAGGACTCATAAAGCTTAAACCTTCAACTCCGAACCTGAAACCACAAAAAACACCACACCGCACTCTCTCATAGGATCCTTCAAGCCTACACTCCGAAGCCGGCTGAAAGGGTCCGTTGCCTCTAGTCGATCCCCTCCCATCAGGTAGCACTGTTGAGGCCCTTGGTTGCCTCAAAACTAGAGGTACCGGGCTCTTGGTAAGTCTGGCTGGTTCCCCTTCCTTGAAAAGGAAGGCTTCTTCATCGTAGCAATGTATCAGATCCTTATGAACTCCTGACGAAAACCCGTCGATGGCCCTGTCAACAACGAGCAAGGCGGTGTAGACTGGGAGTGTTGAGGTTCCTCGATAACTCCGTCAAACATGACCTCGAGGATCTTCAGAGTCTGGTTGACCTCACTTTCGGCTTTCGAGGTTTTCGGGTGTTTAATGCTTCGGATTTCGGGTGTGTCGGGGTTAAGGGTTTCGGGTTTGCTCGTAGACTTTTGCCAGAGCTTGGGGTTTGAAAGGCTGCCGTTCTTTAGGGGTTGAAAAAAAAACGTCAAGTGGGCAGCAGTGGAGACAAAATGCTTAACCCTATGCAAGGTTCATCTTGAAGACTCAAGTCCTTCAAAGCCCCACGATCTATAAAAAGTTGTAACGTAGAGGTAGAGGCTCTTTGGAGCCAAGTAGGCCTAGGCCTCCAGACCTGGAGTGCTGTGCGCCTAGGCGGAAGGCTTCGCCCGGTAAGACAGAAAACTGTCAGTAGGTGCTTCGAGTTGAAGCGTCTTGGGGCTGTAAGGCTTGCGATCTCGAGGTTACGAGTGAAGGCTATTATTGGGGTCCAAAGCCTCCCAATCACAGAAACTTAGCAGTTTTTGTCAAGCTTCCCAAGCAAGCAAAGTTTAGCCTGCGGAACCGTTTAGGGAGTGTCGTTATAGCAGTGCAGACCTTTTGCATTTCGATGCGCGAGTGTAGAGTTGCATCGGCACTGCAAGCTCGATGAAGTTTTGAGGGGTTCGGGCTTACGGTTCAGTGCGGGGTCTTCATCGCCGAATCCCATCCTCTCAGCTGCAAACCCTCTCTAAACGCCCCCACGAACTGGGTGTCTCGCTCTGTGTGTGTGTGTCTCCCTCTCTCTTTGCTTCCCCTCCCTCTGTCTCCCGCTGCGCACAGACATACATGCAGGCACGCATGCATACGTGCATGCATGCATACATAGGTACATACATACATACATACATACATACATACATACATACATACATACATACATACACACACAGGCATTCTAAAATACTAAATGCACATACAGGGCTTGCTCTCCTATAGCTCATCAGCTTGTTCGTATTTTGTAGTTTGGCGCGCTCAGCGGTGCTGATTTTTCTACGCCACTTCTTGACGCCAGGGGACGATGGACTCGCCATGGACGGCGCAATACGTCTCGAAGTCCTTGCCCCCCCGCCCAATACTTTCGGGGCTCTGTCTCTGCAGCTCCCGGTTGTGTAAGGTATTGGCTTTCGGACTTAGGACGTGGCTTCTTTAGAGAACGGCATACATACAGCTTTCTGCACCCGAAGCCGAGTAGCGCTAGAATCACACTAGGCCAAATCTCAAACGGTGAACCCTGAAACCTCACTGCTAGAACATCGCAATTCAATCCCGGACCCAAGGGCAATATCACTCCTCCCAGCTCTGAACATGATATCTGCATCTGCGCGCCCGAACTGAACCTAAAGCAAACCCCAAACACTCAAGCCCAGACCCAGTGCCGGGATGTATGCCAGGGCTTCCGGAAGGGGCTAACGGTTTAGATTGTCAGGATTCGGGGTTTGGCGCTGGGGGCTTTAGGTTTTAGGGTTTTGGGGTTGCGGATTGATGACTTGAGAGTTAGAAGTCCTCGTAGTTGATCCTGCCGTCGGCGTCCTCGTCGCAGATGTTGAAGAACTGCATGTACCTACAACTTGCAAGACTGTCGGGTTGTGGGCGGGGACACATATCACTGTGATTGTTGCTCGGCCTCCTATGGGCTTGGTGCCACGACTGCCTTGTTCGACTGTACTTGTTGCGTAATGTCATCGTTGCAAAGCGGTACTGCCAACTGCCAACTAAATGCTTTTGGATGCGGACCTCAGCTGCTGTTCAGGAGGCTCAGCAGGTCATTATTGAATTCACCGAAGTCGCAAACGGCGACAAGCTGCTGTTCAGCTTCTGCATAGGTGCGCTTGGGATCGTCGTCAACCAACCATAGCATCTTCAGCTGCCAGACAAGTCTTTCCTTGTCTTTGTCGGTGACGTGAGGGCCCATCAGCAGCTTGACCGTTAGGGACACCCACTTCTGACACTGAGGCTTGCTCAGCGAGCGCAATATCTTTTCAAGTATTCTCGCGCAAGAATCTACATGTTTCAAGTTGGCGCGTATGTTGGACCTGACCAACTCTTCCATGCGTGCGAGCATACCGTCTGCAATCATTTGCGCCACGAAAGGGAGGGCATCACTCGCGTGATTGTGTGCAATAAGGTGGGCGGCAGCAGCAGTGGAGGAATCTGCACTCCAGCAGTGCCGCAGCACATATTGCAGGTTCTTGCCGACCGCGCGGCGAACGTAGCTTTCGCTGAAGTGGGTGAAGGTCTTCGACGCCAGGGCCAGGCACCACAATCGACACTCACACAGCTTCTGCTGCTCGGCATCGCCTTCAAAGGCTGACTCATTTGACACATTCGGGTTGACACCGAATAGCTCTAACTGTTCTGCGAAAGCGAGAATTGCAGCTGGCCCGTCCATGCTGCCCATCTCGGCCAGGTGTGCTGTCAAGGCCTCCGGGCTTCTCGTTCGTCGCGAAACCAGGCGCCAGCTCAGCAAGTCCTGCACGCCCAGGTACGGCAATAGGTTTGCCACATGGAGGTCGGAGGGGGTGCATTCCCCAGCGCCGACCAGGTCACTGTCTCTGAGCTCCGTCGGCCCTCGATGCCAAGGGGCTGAATCCGCTCGGCCAAGGCCTGCACATCACCACGCGGCCTCTGTGCCCCTTCGTCTTGGGCATCCGACGCGGATGCGGGCGACTCATCGCCTCTCCCGCCCTGTGGGTCGCTGTCGAAGCCTTCGCTGATCCGAATTTTCCTTGGCGGCTCCTTGGATGGAGCTTCCTGGCACTCTGCAGCGACACTCTCAGGCACATCGCAGCTATCACTGCGCTGGGGGCAAATCGACAGGTCTGGGCCTAGCCACATCGCAGCAGGAGTTGAAGGCGCCACGGTGTCCTCTGACACGGGAGAGCCGGCGCCCTCCGTTGCCACGGTCTCCTCCGATGCGTCAAAGACGACGAGAATCCACTCAGCATCGGGTCTTTCTGCGCTGTCGCTGCCAGGGCTCCTAGTGTCGGTGCTTGTGTCCGAGCAATCTTTGTGGCTCAGGGGCTCCTCGGCAGCACATGCTTCTGCCGGCATCTTGGCTTTGCAGCACTCAGGCTCCATCAGCTTGCCCACAAGATTCGAGATCAGCTTCTGGTCCTCGAGCCGCTGCTGTTGCAGACCGAGGATCAGGTTCTGTTGCAGATAAAGCTGTTGATTGGTCTGTGCCAACTGGGCGCAGACAGCATTAAGCTGGTGCCAGAGCAGGGCGACTTGGACGTCTTGCTGCAGGTACCACGCGGGGCCCTCGCTGGGCCGTTCTTGTGTATCAACCATGGCTCCGCTGCAGGAGGAGATTTCTCAATGTCTTGGGACGGCCAATTTTCGACAAATCCCGACACGCTAATTCCAAGCCGAAAGTTTGCATGCCCTCTGCTTTCCCAAAAATTGCCACAGCCTCTCAAACTTCGAAAACTAATTGCGACGCTCCAATTTGCCTCACAACCTGAACCCTACATGCTTAAACCTTAAAGCCTATGCTTTAAAACCTATGCCTTAAGCCCTTGAGATACCTTGTTCCCAAATAAGTAGCCCAGTGTTCCCTACTTGAGAACCCAGGTTGATCCAAGTGAGACGTCTTGGCAGGATGTCGGGTATCCGCACTCATCCGGAGCAGAGTCTGTGCCCGCTGCAACCTCGGGACAAAGTGGGGCTCAATTGTTTAGTAAGTTAGTTGATCAAGGTTCGTCTTCAGGCCTCTGCGGTTTGGCCTTTTGACGTTCGGGGGTTGAAATCCCAGAATCCCCAGCCTCTAGAAGCACCTCGCGTGTGTGGGTTCCTTGGTTCAGGGCGTTCTGGCCTCGAAGTCCAAATGCAGCCTTCGTTGTCTCGGACTCCAATGCACTCACTTTCTCAGCTCGTCGTGAAGTGCAAAAACACTTCAAGGCATGTGGAGACCACGACCTGCGCACGCAAGTGAGCCGCGTCAACGGGCATGCATCCCTGTATCTCTGCAATTTTGACCTATGAACCGCGAACATAGTGCACAAAGCTGGACACATGAAATGAGAAACGCTTTTGACATCCTTTCTGTTACATCGCTTGCTGCCTGACACTCGCAGAACAGAAACTCATAGAGTCATAGAGCAACATGAACAATTTCTTGAGCGGCATTGCTGAAGAAGGATTCTGGCTTTCTTACATCCGAAAGCCAACAAAATCAGCCCAGTTGAGGATGCTGAGATTAACTCGATGCAAGCGAGTCAACTTGTTTGGAGAAACCGAATCTTGGTCTGAGAGCACATGACAACAACAGCTGAACTTCCTTGATTGAACGCCCTAAGCCTGGTGAAAGTTCAAACACAAACCTTTGATCACACCTTTTGACCAACGGCCCCGAAGGCCAAACAGTTTGTCCTGGGCTCCCGGCGCTTGACGTGGTCTGCCACGAGGGACGCCTGCACTTCGGGCACTCGAACGAAGCACGATGTCGTTGACCAAACAGTAGGCCCAGAATGTCAGGGCTTCGTTCCTTTGTTGCTCTCTCGCCCAGGCTTGTGGTTCAGTGGTTCAGGGTGGAAGATTCAAGCCGCTTGGGTTGGGGAGACGGATTAAGGCCGGGTGTGAAGCCCCATTGTGGCCTGCATGAGCCAGGACCTCCATGCTAAAGGGCACCAGAAACATTAATCATCACTCTCAACAAAGCGGACACGTTTGGCCGAACGTTTCTATTGATCTGTGGACAGCTATTGGGAGCGATGTGTCGGGGTGAGAAGGCGAAGCCGCTAAGCAAACTGGCATCGATGGTCAAATCCCAAGTCCCAAGGCAGGTAGGATGATGTACGGTTTAGTTCAGCGTTTAGGGTTCAGCTTTACTTGCAGTTAGGTTCGAAGAGTGTCGGGAGTTCTCCCACGATCAGGGCTGAATCCCAAACCTACACGGTTGAACCTTCCCAAGCCTCAGGGCTGCGATCTTTGTTTCCAAGATGCCGCGGAAATCCCCCTTGCGGCTGGGCTTTGGTATTTTCAATCTCCCCTGCGCCTATGTTGTGAAGGGTATAGAATCTGATTGGAGGGAAGTTAGTATATAGTATGTAGACTTTCATGAAACAAGCATCAATACCTCTTTGGCTTTGGCGAGAGAATCCAACAAGGAGCGACGAATAATTGCGAAGACGATTCCAGAGCCTCCAGCCCTAACCCCCATGTAAATAGGCTTGAGGTGGGCCCGGGTAGCTAATGTTTTGGGATTGGGTTTGCTTGAAGTCCAGGGCGGAGTGTATAAGCTAGACTGCTTAATATATGCGGATCCCCGAAAAGTCTGAAAGAAGGGGGGGGGGGGTTGTGAATCAGGGGTTTACACGAAAGATTCAGAGCAAGAGGTTTGGTGCTTGTTACGGGAATCAACCATGAGAAGGACACCCTAATATTCACCAAAGACACCCATCATGCTAAGATAAATTAATGAGTTCCTGAACAGAGGGATTCAAGGGCTACAGAATTCAAGGCATTCGACTTCGGGCTTCATGGGAACATGGACTGAGGATTAATTCGCACAGGTGGTTGAGAGTCTAAGCTTTACCGTCAGGTCAGCCAGAAAACGACAGTCTACAGCAGGACATTATGAGTTTGGGCTTGGGCCCAGCTCTACTCAATACTCTCTAACTCCTATATCCAAATAATTACCTACACCCCCAAGAACCTGAAACAATGCTCAAACCGCAAAGCCACACATTGCAGGTTTCCTATGTCCAGGGCTCATTTTAAAGCTGGGGTAGGCAGCCAATCACAATGGAACACTTGCGCATTCAGGCTAACGACGGAACCCTTCAGTCAGTCATCTTTGCTGTACCAGTATGCAACGATTTTCGATGAGTTCTTGTTGACAACCTGACCAAGATGATTGTAACCTGGAGGGGAAACGACAGTCTCAGAGCGCCCAGCCCTCAACTGCCTTGCTCTGCAAACCTCTTGCTCCTAAGTCTAAGCCTCATATCCAACTCTGTCCAGAAACTTGAGTCGTGATCACAAAACAAAAAGTCTAAAAAACTGTTGAAACACTGCATCTGAGAAGGAGGGACGGTTGCGAAAATGCAGGGACGAGGCTCTGAGCAGGCTGCAGGATGCAACTTTACTTGCCTCAAGGTTCAATGTTTAGGGCTTCGGGACCTCGCCCTTTGGCTCCTGTTAGAGTGCCGACTCTTGTGAGCTGTGGCCGGCAAGCAAGCAAGACCCTCGGTTTGATTCCTCTCAGGGTTCGGCAGTCTTTGGCAACAGTGGAGGACTTCATCCGAAACCCATTGGCCTTGGCACCCCGTCTTCAAGTAAGCGCCATCGCAGGCTGGAGTGGCTAACACACAACTTCACATAAACCCCCAGTGCGTCGCACGAGCGGAAAAGACTCGAGAGCGACACCTCCAAAACTGTAAATCCTGCATACAGAGCTGAATTACTCCATTTGTTTAGCCAGAACAGAGCGGGTGCACCTTGGACTCCACCTTTGCAACAACCTACATGCAGAAATCATAGTAAAGAGCCCCAAACAAGTAGGTTGTGCCTAGGGTTTAAGCCCTGCGTTCAGGGTTGTAGGGCCCAGCCCAGCCTTCTCTGCGTAACCATCCTGGTTCGAATCGAAGAGTCTGAAACAAAGCCGTCGCTTTGCCTGCACACTGCGCGACTGGAGGTTCGGGCTTTTTGGGGCCGCAAGGGCTACGAGCGTGACGACAAGCTACAAGCAGCACTTACATTCAACTCAAGCCAGCAAGAAGATCGAATGAAAGTAGCCCACGGCAAAAGCTGAGGACTTCGTGGGTTAAAGGAGAGAGAGAGAGAGAGGGAGAGAGAGAGAGAGAGAGACAGAGACAGAGAGACAGAGAGAGAGAGCGAGAGCGAGACACAGACAGACAGACAGACAGACAGACAGACGGACGGACGGACGGACGGACGGACGGACGGACGGACGGACGGACGGACGGACGGACGGACGGACAGGCGGACAGACGGACGCACGGGCGGACAGCGAGGAGAAGAGTCACGAGGGTCGCAGCGGCTTAGGATGTTTAGTGTTGAAGGCTCCAGGTTCAGGTTTAAGTTATGCGGCCCCAGGTCCAAGCGCAGTCCCCCAGGCCTCTGAATTCCCCAAATGCTCAGAACCAGCCTCCATTCCTCCTCGTTTCAACTGTGTGACGAATGTCAAGAACTCCTTCCGGCGAGACGGACAAGGGGTTATGGCGCAAGAACTCCATCGGTTGTGGGGTTTTAGATTTTGAGGGTCAGGGTCAAGCCTTTGGTGTCCGGGGTTCTACACCACATGGTTTCATCCTTCAGCGTCTCTGATACGACTCCTCGAACCATTACGGCCCCTATTCAGAACGCGGGATCCTAAGAATCTCATCCGTACGAAGATGAAGATTCAAGGTCCTCGAACGAATGGCTTTGCATCTACTCGAAAGTCCAGGGTCACCAAAATCTTGCCACCCTAATACACTGAAGTGGTAACCCCGCAAAACCACGGGCCCTGGACCCAGCACCAACCATACTTCTCAAAACTCCAGCCGCATACCGCTCTTCATACAGGCTTTCTCACCGCACTGAAATTCCCCGTGATGCCATTTTCTGATTGATTTAATGCCCCACATGTGCCACTCAGCACTGAAACTACTCCCGAACGGCGGCCCGAAGCGATTTCAGATTTTGGGATGGATCTTGGATGGCCCCACAGGCCCGAAACACGATTGAATTTCAGATTTTGGGATGGATCTTGGCTGGCCCAAAGACTTGGAATGGATCTTGGCTGGTCTGGTCTCAAAGACCCAAAACACGATTGATTCCATCCAAGATCCTCGCTCCGTCCTGGCCGGGCTAAACCAAACCCGACTCCGAATACCTTGAACTCCGACCTGTAGCCAGTAGAAGGATGCCGTGTGCACTGCTTGCTGTGTTCCATGGCTTCGCATGGCTTCCCAATCCATAATCGTCCTACAGTAGCTCAAGTTGGATGCTCAAGCACAAACTGGAACATCAAAGGTGTTTTGCACTGTTGGCGTTTCCTTGGCAGCAGACTTTATGCCCGTCCTCATACGAACCGAACCCGGACCTCTGAACCCTCCATAAACAGCAATACTCCACAACAGAAGCCGAACGGCCTCGAAATCGATGATGTTGTCACCATTGAAGTCGATAGCGGAGAAGAGGGCGCGCCATAGGGGCTGGCAAGCTCGGAGCATACCCGACGGAGCCCAGGAAACTCTGTGTGAGGAACAGTAAGCGATTGTTTACAGGCACCTGGGCTTTCAGGGATACCTGGCTTGGGTTTCAACATTTGAGGTTTTGCCCTTTGTGGCGTAGCGTACTTCTAAGTCCGAACCAGGGCAGCCCCAAACCTGCGGATCCGAAGCCCGGAAGCCCCAAACTGTAAAATGTGGACACCGAAGCCCAGTAAAGATCACGACGTTGATTAATCCCCAAGTCAAACGTGTCAAGTGTTGTTGGAATAAGCCCTAAATAAGTCTAAACTTGGGTCTACGGTCTACGCCTCTCAAAAGCCCCTGAAGCCGTCGAGGCCCTAAATTTCCAAACGTCCTTAAGCTCAAACTTGAGTGCAGGAACAGGAATCCGCCCAATGCGACGTTCAAGATGCTTGGGGTTGTTGGGATCCCCTACGTGAGCCGCATGGTGCGCACTGAACTGGAGCTCCATTGCTAAGCCCGCATTTGGCTTCGGCTTCCTCGGAGAACTTGGGCGACTGCGCCTTGTACTGCCGATGGTTCGCGAAGAGGGAGTGAAACTGATTCCTGGAGCCACCGGTTCCGGATTTAGGCCCTACAGAAGACAGGTGAATCCTAAACCCTTGAGCCTCGTCAACACAAATCTAACTTCGAAGCTCCTAACACCCCAAGCCGTTGCTAGGGGTCCCAATGCCCACTTTCTTCCGGGCACGTTAGAAGGTTGTCTGGGTGTGACACCCACAAAACGAGCAGTGGCTTCGGGTTCTCGGTAGACCTTGAACCCTCAATCCTCCCCATAACTTATTTGTGACTCAGCCGTTTGATCCCAGTGTCCTGTCAAGCGGACAGGATGTCAATGTTGTCGTGTGCAGGCAGAGGTAGAAATAGACCTCCAAAGCTTGGCTTAGGCACTAAACTTATTGGGAGACATGTATTTCCCCTACAAGAAGCCCGGGAACAGTGTTCCCCCAGTGTGTCCGTTGCTTCTTATAGGGTTTTGGGGTTGGTTTGGGAGTTTCGGGCTCCGGGCTTCAGGGGTTCTTGAAGCTTCGGCTTCCCTTTGCGGCATTTCTTTACCCGTAGTCTCTCAGCGTTTATACCTTACTAGTCTGTACTATACTGTACTAGTAACTCGTAGCTAGTACTATACCAAAATCTAAACCAAAGCTGCATCTATATCTACAGGAGGATCTTTACAAACCCTCTTCTGTCCAAGAAAACTCTCGTCAATATCTACACTGCTTATACTATATCCCAGAAGGATGCAGGCAGGTAGAAAAGCACCCCTACGATTCCGACACCCGAGAAGGTGCGAGGGCCTCACTTCACCAAACCTACATGGGCTGCACCAGTAGCACTGACACTAAAGGACGACTATGGCTGCAACTGCTGATGCTGCGTGCCGATTGTTGCAAATCCACATGCTAACCCAGTACTATCTCTACCGGTGCTGCTTGCTGCTCTTGGTCGCTTGGGCACCTGCTGTTACAGCCGCTACAGCAACTGTTGAGACTGTAGAAGGGCAATCAATGATGTGTGGAAACGACAACGAGACATGAAGCAACAACAACCATCGCTATGAAGCGTATATTCGTAGCTGTACCAAAATCTCCTCATTCTCATCCTCCGGTGCCTCCTAACATACGTCCCGATCGTCGAAGGAACCTAGCAAGGGTAGCAGTAGCAGTAGCAGTAACAGCGGCCTTGGCAGTAGCAGTAGGCGAAGAAGAAGCAGCAGCAGCAGTAGTCGTCGAAGTAGTAGTACTAGGAGGCGGAGGAGTACTGGTGCTCATTTTACTAGTGCTAGTACTCGTGCTAGTGCAAGTACTAGTACTGGTATTAGTACTAGTAAACTTGTACTGGTACTTTGTACTAGCACTTGTACTAATTGTACAAATGCTATAGAAGAAACAGCAAGCGAACGCCTGCTTGAGGTTGTAGAGCTCCTCACAAGACGCCGGGGAGGAGGTTCGACCGGGGCTTGTAGACTACGAACTTCGTGCTTGAAACCATCACCTACAAAGTCTAAGTTCTTTTGTTGTTGCAAGGCTCACCCTTTGACTCAAGATCTACCAGCTTGGAGGCATTGAATTGTTGTGCTCATCGGGCTTTGCAGGGGTCCACTTTCGCCGCATAAGTACTTAAATACGGAACCCAAAGAACAATACTGTCGAGTAATTATTCGGCTGCTTGCATAAACATGCCCTTGTGATTGGGCTACTGCCCTTGCACCATCTTTTCCATAGAGAACGACTGCCAGAAAAGCCCAAGCCCCACCTCCGACATTCGGGTGTGGGGCTTGAGGGGTTTGATGTGGCTGTGAAGACCTTCTTCGTCGACATCTCCATTGAAGCGAGCTGCCCCCTCTAGGTTCAGGGTTCATTATTTGAGCTGTTTCCACAGCATGGTGTGTTCACTGAAAGCAGCAGCCCGAAACCCGTTAGCACAGTCTCGTAACACCGGGGAGACGGTCACGCGTGATACACGAGTGGTGTGTTGGAATATTCTGCATTCATCAACTGGGGCACAATCATAAAGCTTAACCCAAGCAGGTCCGGGCCATTGAAAACCTTGAAGGTTACTCTAAACCCTAGGCTTTCAAGTTCAGGGTTCAGGGTTTCCGGCCCAACAGAACCGGCACCAAGGCAGCTACGTACCTCAAACAGCAACCGCCGATGTAGAAAGCCGTGAAACAAACCCAAACAAGATCAGCTCGAAGCAGAGTGTGCCATTAAAGCCACTGGCTTCGCCCCTTGTCCTCGCTCGAACGATACACTCGCAAACCCCTTGAGACGCCTAAACCCTTAATCAGACCCCCAAACCCTAAAGCTACAACGCAACCCCTTATAGTACCATAGATAAGAAATCCTAAATGCCCTAAACAGAAAGCCCCCTGTTGAGCCCTGCCCCATGACAAAAAGCGAGGCCTTCGGACTGAACGCACCTTGAGCCGCCTCGCAAAGAACCAAAGGAAAGAAGATTTGGGGTTGAAGGGTTCCTCGAGGGTGTGAAGCATTCTGTTCGGGTTCCTAGGATGTTGATAGGAATCTCCTGTAAAGGCGTCGAGAGGCGAGGGGGTAACAGCGCAGGGCTTGAGGTTCCGAGAGGTTGAGGATGTCGGGTTCTACGCTTATGCGGCTGAACTTGGATTTCGGGCCTGGGGGATTGGCTTGATTGGGATACCCGATTTCAAGCTTGAGGATTGAGTCGCTGTGGCTTCTTACTGGAGTTCTGAAGGGTCGGGGGAGCAGAGGAAGGATTGACATGCTAAAACTGCAACCTCGCTGCTGTAAAGGATAGCCCCGATCATATTCTCGGTTAGAGAGCCTTGTTTTAGGGCTGTTGTGTTCGGGTGTCTACCCAGCCACTTTGGGGAGGCAGCACATAACGAGAATTCAGGTTCAGCCCCGGTAAACCCTAAACCCTAAATCCCAAGAACGCCCAATCAAATCATAAATCCTACAACCTTGACTAAAGGCTAAACTCCGTTTCCAAACCCCAAACTGTCAACCGCAACTCCTTACACCCAAAACTTCAGTGGCTTCAAACTCCTCAACTAAGGAATACTGTTGTTGAACATGTCGTGGAAGGATTGTGGCAGATTGGGGTCTCAACCCTACTAAACTTTCCTTCGCCAAGCACCCAACGAAACAACAGAACAGATCTTCTGAAACGAATGCAACATTATTGCTGATTAGACCTGTAAGCAGGCAGGACTTCTCAAGGTTGGGTGCTGGAGAACTGGTATTGCTGGACAAATTCCTACAATGCCCTCAGGTCGGCCCATCATCAGACTGAAGCAACAACCCGTGGGCCCTCTCTCTGTAAGGATGATCATACGCATCCTCATGCCAGGGGCAGATGGCTGTATTCATCAGGGGTCTCCGTTATTGCCCCCCAACTCTAAGAAACACTGCGGATGCGAGAGAAGCCTGCACCCCCAGCAAGACCTACCGCTTATGCCGAATAGGAAAACCGTAGACTCCGCAATAAGACCCGAAACTGCTCATCTTCCCCGACATTATTTTGTCTTCGTAATACTACTGTTACTCTTACAATGCTACAGCCGCTTCTTATTACTCTTATGTGCTTCTTATTTCCATTATTGTCAATACTAGTGCCTTTCGACTTCTGCGTAAAAAATCTTCGTAGTAGTTTATTACTGTTACGATTACTATTCTGTCTACTGCTTATGCCACTAGTACCACGACGACTTTTATTATATATGGTTACTGTTACTATTAATGTTCATTTGTCTTGTTTCCATTATTGTTATACCTCTTATGATTATTACTAGTATTATTACTATTAGTTTAATATTATGTATTGTTATTATGATTACAGGCCTGCCCCTGTAGGGACTGTTGGACTCCCATTGCCTCAGGCAAGCACGCAGGGGTCGAACACTAAGGCTGAGCGTCGGGGTTTCAGGAACTGTTGCGAATTTTCAGGTTCGGGTCCCCCGGGTTCAAACCGCTGTCTGATGAGGTGTTGGTTGCTTTCAGCCTGCTGGCTGTATGCCACGTTACGTCAAGATTACGGTAAGCAATGGCGTCCGCGAGAAGCTCTCCATGCGGAGGATGAGCCAGCATAGGTTCGTGGTGTGAGAACTGCTTGAACCTAGACGGAGCCTTTTCAAAGCAAGAATCCTCAACCGGCTAGGGATTGCGAGGCTAACCTGGAAGCGAAGCCTCGAACCAAGGGCTAAACCGCAACAGTAAGGCACCCCAAACCTCCGTAGCGCTGGGTGTATTCCTTATAAACTAGACGTGCATTAATGATACGATTTAAAACTTAAAATTTAAAGCATGACCCTTGAACGATGATTCGTCGCTTGGCGTTTGCTGAAGGTTGATCTGTCCATTGCTACGTCGACCAATCATTTACTCTTGAGTTGGGCATTTCTGTGGTTATCGTTGCTATGACGTTGCTTGGAATTGCTGCTATGCTCCCTGCCCCACCTTGCCAGGTGCAGCCGCGGCCGCAGCCACGAGCAAGTCAGCGAAAGGACAACCGGGGCTAAAGGAACCCAAACCCCAAGCTTTCTGTCGGAGAGCTTCGTACCGCCCGTAATTTGAGGGCAGCGCAAGACCGAAAAGAAACACTAGGGTGCATAACTAATAATGTATTCCGGTCGAACAAGGTGCCTTAAGAATAAAGTGTGCTGGGAGAAAAAGACCTAACTTCACATCTGTTTTGGAGCTATTGCCTTAAGGAAATGCTGACGGGTTCCAAGTTGGCCGCGAAAAGGAGTCTGCCCTTTATGCTGCAGCCTTCTTACTACAAGGACTCCTGACTCCGAACAAGGTACCTCGTAATGAACGGAAAATCCTTTGCTGTCTACTTCGGGACTTGTTCTGCGGGCTTGCAGCTAGCATGCCCAAAATGCCCGGGCAGTAGAAGACTTGTGGACAGGCCTTCTACTGTTGAGCCAGAAGTATGTCGGGCGATGTGTCGACAGCCTCGGGTCCTGGGAGCCTCGTAGGTTTAGGGTTTGTGGAATGCACGTTGTGGAAGAGAACTTTGTCTCCTGCTGCGCTTTTGCTACTGCCAAGGGGCGTTGGGGATCAGGGTGAATCGCCCTAACAGCGAGAATAAGAAATCTTCTCTCAAAAAAGAAGCCCTAAGGAACGGTATTGAGTAATCATTCAGGCTTCTAGACTTCAGCCTAACCGCATGCCAGGACCAGCCGCCTTCATGAAGAGCTTTGGGTTTGGGGAAAGGCGTCAAGGGATGCTTCAAGGCTGAAAAAGTGGACACCGGAAAGTTGGCACCTGAATTAAGGGTAATTCGCACTGGGATTCCGCATACTGTACATGAAGGGCATCAGGATAATGATGTTCCAACTTTCCGGTTCCTATTGCAGGGTTTAGGTTTTGGGGATTCATTTGGGAGCTTCAGAACAATAGGGTTATCTTTTCGGAGAGGGGGTCCTCATAATAAGGATCCTATTTGTTGTAGGGTTCTTAGCAGGGTACATTGTTTTCTGAAGCTGCCATGTGAAGCGTCTAAAGACCATGGAGCATACTTTCCATTGAACTTGTAAGCCCCTCGCTACTGAAGGCTGTAAAGAGATGGCCGATGCCATTGCCACCACCCCCCAAATCCCAGAACCCAGTACACTACACTGGGTTGCTGTTAAGGAACCTAAAATTAAGCCACAAGAATAGGAAACCTGAGTTTGTTCTTTAAATCCCCGTCATGGCAATTAATGTGAGTTCGTGAGTTAAGTTCATCAACAGCAACTCAGAAAAACCACAACCCCAAGTTCCCAAACTTGAAAACCTCTGGAGGTCCTGTGGCTGCTTTTGAATGTACACAGACCAGGCGGTCACAAAGAATGTTCTCGGAAGCTCGGCGGGGGCAGCACGTCTGACGTGTTTGCTTCCTGGCAACTAACCCTGACTCACTAACCTGCCGAGCTTCCTTTGTCGGGGTCCGTGCAGGGTGCGACTCGGCGCATACCTTCTGACTCCCAATCACCTTTTGCGGCTTCGCGAAAACACTCTAATGATTCAGGTTCCCTGTGGTGTCTTCCAGCTTCTGCCCGGAATCGTCCTGCCGGCTGCACAACTTACCTGAGCAAAGCCGATTGCAACTCTTGGAGTTGTGATCGCTTTCTGCTGGGAGTGCATCCGCACGTTTCGCCAGAGGGTCCACGGCCGTGTGTGCACTCTGACTGAACAACCACCTTCAACTCATTGGGGTGTATGGGTGCAATCGTTGGTAGAAACTTCATTCCTGGACCTGACAGTCAGGAGCCCTCCATTCTGACATCCGTAGTCCTTAACTCATTGGACCGTCTCCAGCGTCGGATGCGAATTTGAAAACGACAAGACATCTGCATGTGGGTTTTGAGATTTCCTTGACATGCTGGGGTCTGGATGGCTTGCGTACCTTAAGGCTATGATGGGTGATTAAGCGCCTCTTCTTGAGGCCATTAGATGGTAACAACAGCTTGCGCAGCTCCGGGATGAATCGACGGCCCGCACATCACCGTTACTCGCGAAGAAGAGCTCAGTGGCTAGGGCCACGATTTGAGAGTCGAGGGTTGATTATGCCATGATGGCTGAAAGCTTCTCTGCAGCACCATGCTGCCACCCCGGTGTTGAGAACTCGGCAGGTGCAGGTCATCGGGTTTTGGACGGGCAGTAGACATTGCTCTTGTTTTTTTTTTTGTTGTTGTTGTTGGAGGTGGTGGTACTGGTGGTGGTGGCAGTGGCAGTGGCA
>CAJNDV010030926.1:37573-53138 GCA_905221635.1 Symbiodinium sp. CCMP2456 | reverse complement strand
TGATGTTCGCTTCTCAAGCGGGCTACCGAGAAATTGTGCGCTTGCTGTTGGTTTCCGGTGCCGACACGAACTTAGCCAGCAATGACGGCATCACCGCCCTGATGGTCGCTTGCCTGAGAGGGCATACTGAATTTCCGCAGCTGCTTTTGGATGCCGGTGCCGACATGCATCTGGCTAGCAATGACAACACAACTGCCCTGATAGCAGCTACTTTGGCAGGCCAGTCTGCAGCCTTGGGCTTGCTGTGGAATAACAATGACGGTGTCGATGCCTTCATGACCATGTCTCAAGCGGGTCACACCGAGCTCCTGCAGCTGCTGTTGGGTTCCGGTGCTCAGAACAATAAGAAAAGGCATTGTTGCCTGGAGATGGGCACCTCGAAAAGGCCACGCTGCAGTGGTTAAAGGTCGAGAATCCACAAGCGCTTTGCTCACAGTAGGCTTGGCTCGGATGTGCAAAAGAGCTGTTTTCTGGATGGTTACACAGCGTAACATCCCACCCGTAAGTCCGCGCTTGTCAGTGTAAATATGCTCATGTGCTCAGTAGTATTCTTGCTGTCCTCATCGCGAGTACATGCCCAGTCTTGGCTTTAAACCCTAAGCTTTCTCGCGCAAGCAACCCTAACCGCAACCCTAAACCTTAAACCCCAAGCTTCCTGCATTTTGCCAGGTGCGAGAGTGCCACGGCAACACCGAGGCACGAGTTGAATGCTGGAGACTTTGCAGTGCCTAAAGGGTCAGAAGTGTTTAGGGTTTTCGGGTTTAGGGTTTAGGATTTGGGGTTTAGGGAGCTTTGGATTTTGGGTGGGTGTTTTTCGGGGCTTTGATTCAGAAGGGGCTTCTGTTTTTTTTTTTTTTTGCGAGGCTTGGACTTGGGCCTTCAAATTCGGGAGGGCGTGGGTGTCTGGACTGGTACTAGGAATAATTCAACAAGGCAGAGTCCGGGGGCAACGTAGGATCCTAAACCCTAAACACTAAGCATCAGTTGGGTTTCGGGCTGCCGTAGCTACCTTGGTGGTTTCTTTGCCCCTCGACGGCGACCCAAAAAATCCGAGATAAGCCAAGATTTTTTCTCCAGCCCTACTTCAACGGAGCGTCGTGCACCATAAAACCACCGTAACATAAGGGCCTACATAATTACCAATGCTATTGTGGGGGTGCCTTGTTATAAGTATAGTATAACGGCCCCCACATTAATCCGACCGAGCAACCCCGGAAGCCTGGAAATCAAGCTCGGACCCCTGGCCGCTTCCCCGTTGCGTCTCGGGCTCCCAGCGCTGTCCTCGTGACATTACGCTTCCTCTTGTGGCTGTTAAACTCACAAGGAGCCTCTCGGCTTTCGGAGGCCTTTTTTGGGGGCTTAAGGTTTAGGGTTTTGGGATTTTGGGTTTAGGGTAGGGGTTTGTTGTGGCCATGAGCCCAGGCTATATGCTGAGGATTCTGGGGTTAAGGGCCTCAGGATAGACGGTTTAGGGCGATCTAAGGCTTTAGGCTCGTTGCAGGAGTTTAGGGCTGGGTTTACGGGTCTTTTTCTCGGGGTATGGAGGTCTATGAAGTGTCGCTGCAGATGCACCCCAAACCGCCTGAAGCTGAGACCCTAAACCCTAAACCCGTTAGGCTGACAGACTTGGGAGTTGAAGGTGGTAGCCTTGAGCCCAAAGTCGCTGTTTCCCCGAAGCCGTAGAACCCTCAGCCTCAGGTCTACAGTAAACCGTAAGCCCCGGGCCCTGTGGAATTGCCGGGATGCCGAGGCGCTCACCTTAAGCCCGGCGGTTTAGGGGCTAGAGGGTTTTCGGCTAAGGGTTTAGGGTATCCTGAGCCCGAAACCCTAGACCATATCTGGCGGTGCCGTCGTTCCTGAAACTTTCATAATGCAGACCAGAAAAAAAAGGCGTTTCATAGACCCTCTGAGTCCAAAGCATAGATTCCGAGTTGAGGGACTCACAGCCCTAAGCTTAGGTCCCCTATTTCCTGACACCCACCTACATACTATCACCCATCTTAGGGGACTTATAACCCCACTTATATACACGACCCCTAATCCCTCAACCCTACAGAACCCTTCAAAAAGGAGCCCTTAAAGGAGCCCCATAACCACCCATGGGACCTCCAAGAGCCGAGGGCCCATACTCTTTTACCCAAAACCCTAAAGAGGGGTAATATGAGCCCTACGCCCCCCTAAGAGCCGAGGATCCTTAAACCCTATAACCTAAAACCCTAAAACCTAAACCCTAAACCCTAAACCCTAAACCCCATGGACCTGAAAAAGAGCCGAGGATCCATACTCTATTCAACCCTAAGTCCTAAAGCCCATCGCATTAAAAAAAGCCCTAAACCCCAAAGCTCTCAACCAAAATCCTCCAACCCTAAGCCCTAACCCCCAAGGGCTCTCAGACCTTGCGCCCAGGATCCATACTCCTAAACCCTAAAACCTAAACCCTAAACCCTAAACCTCTTCTTGGACCTCCAACAGCCGAGGATCCATACACTCTACTAGCCCTAAACCCTAAACCCTGAGCCCTAAAGCCTAAAGCCTAAAGCCTAAAGCCTAAAGCTCTGAACCCTCAATGAGAGCTTGCGCCGAGGGTAACATGGGGGTTTCAGAGAATAGGGGACCCTAATATAGAACCCCAAATAGTTGGATCCTCAGAGCTTTAGCCGAGGATCCATACTCTATTAGCCTTCGGCAGCTGCGCAGCGCTCCAGCACCTGCCTCCCGGCTCCCGGCGCTCGCTTCGGGGTAGTTTAGGGTTTCCTGCTTAGGGTTTGGGGTTTAGTGCTTTTTGGGTAGTTTAAGGTTCCGGGTTTAGGGGTTTAGGGGATTGGGGTTTAGGGTTCAGAGGTTTAGGGGTTTAGGGGTTTGGGTTTAGGGTTTCTGTCGGTTTAGGGGTTTTAGGGTCGAGCGTTTTAGGGTTTAGGGCCGTTTTGGGTTTTAGTGGTTAGTGTTTAGGGTTTCGGGGTGTTCGGGGGTTTCTTTGGGTGTGGGGTTGAGGGTACAAGGTTCTTCTAGAATCGGAGGAGGGGGGGTGCAAAATCAGGGCATTTCAGGGAAACTCCAGGCCCCAGCTACGGCCCATTCGCTCAGTTCCTTAAACCCTAAACCCTAACCTTGATTTTACGAGAGCGCGGCCTGGCTGGATAGTTCATATCGGACGTAGGTTTTAGGGGGGGGGTCTGGGCATAAGGAGTTTTTTTTTGGTTCTGCTTGGAGTTTAGGATTTGTGATTTCGGGTCGACATCGACGGATTCATACGGCTGATTCGACTAGAGTTTTGGGATCCATTACTATACTATACCGATATTTATGATAATGAACCCTATGGAACGTTATGCAGACTCCTTTGAAGAAGTGACCCTCCTTGAGAAGCCTGCCCGAAAATAGCCGAAGGTCTCCACATCGTTGTTACTTGGAGGTTCATGGTAGAAATACGTGGGGATATTATAACTACCCCTGAACCCTAAACCCTAAACACCCTCTAGAACCCTTTAAAGGAGCCCTTAAAGGAGCCCATGAACCTCCAAGTCGGGTCCCTAGGAGTCTTAGACATGAAGGGGTTTAGGGTTTAGGGGTTTGGGGTTTAGGGTTTAGGGTTTAGGGTTTAGGGGTTTGGGGTTTAGGGTTTGGGGTTTGATCCCTGGTAGACTCATAGACGACCGTCGTTTGAAGCCGGTGCTGCTGCTGATGATTATAAATCCTGCATTACCTTCAGGACCCTAAACTATGGGAAGTAGGGTCTATTCCTTGTTATGGGTAATGCAGGATTTCCATCATCAACCGCATTTAGGATTCCATGTGAGTTTCAGGGAGGCGTGGGTGAGAGGCTGTTTCAGCCCAGGAGGTGTTGCGGAATGTGCAAGCTTCGGCTGACTTTACACACCGAAACTAAACCTAAACCCTGAACCCCAAAACTCCCTAAACCCTAAACCCTAAACCCTGAACCCTGAACCCTGAACCCTAAAACTCAAGGCACCCTGTATCATCGCAGTATACTGCACCTCGGGAGCCTGAGCCTTAAATTGGGCGGTACACTGGAATCCCAACGCCTTCGCCTCCCAAGCTCATCCTCCTAAACCTTTTATCCTCAGCCCTAGGCTTCGAGTGTGCTGCACACTATATCTTTCTATCTCTTTCTCTCTCTCTCTCTATATATAGTATACACACTTGCAGACAATATACCCTCCCTCCGTCCCTCCCTCCCTCCGTCCATCCATCCCTCCGTCCATCTATCCATCCTTCCATCCGTCCATGGCGTACATGGCACGCCCCGAACCCTGAACCAAAGAGCGCTTGGACCGGCCATAAAACCCCAAACCGTGCATCCCCAGCCTTAGGCACAACACCTAGCGTATGGCATTACTCCTACTAATATAGGGGGCCTAAATAATTGCCAATACTATTATGGTGGTTCCTTGTCGTAAGTATAGTATAATGGGCCTCAAAACCCTATTCTAATTATTCAGGCCCCGACATCATTCCTTGAACCCTAAGGCTTGAACCCCAAGCCTTAAACCCTCATTCTATCTGCTGGCTCCTTTGGCCGTGGTTCAGCCCTACACCCCTACATCCTAAGTTTTCTCTAGGTTTACACATGCTGAGAGTTTTGGAGCGTCTTGGGCAAAGTGGCTGAGGCCAAACCCATGACTCTCCGCCACTCTGCTTGGTTTGGTAGTTTACGTTAGAGCGCTTTTCAGGGGTTCGGGTTTGGGGCTTAGAATTTAGGATTTATGTTAGAGGGCTTTTCATGAGAGCTTTAGAAGCGTTCAGGTTCTATCAGTTTTGGGGCTTGTTCTGTTCAAGTCTTTTTGGGGTTTGTAGGGATTTGGACCGAAGCCCTAAGCATCTGTCCGTAGCTCACTGAGCACAGTGAGCACGGAATCAGACAAAACAGTGAGCATTTAACGCCTAGTCTCAACAATAACCGACAGTCTACCATGGACCCGGAAAAGGCATTCTGATGAGGAAGAGAGAACGTTTCGGTTTCGGGGTTTGAGGGTATGTACGGTTACTTTCCGAACGCACCGTCGGGCAACCCAGCTTCTAAATTTATGTCCTGCGCATCGCGCATTTTTCATTCACAGATTGGAAAGGCAGCGATAGTCTGAGTAGGCCTTTGGGTCATGTTGCATCTTCCCTTATTGGGCCCGAAGAGGATCTTATTCGCGAAGATGATTTTCAACGGCTTGAACGGTGGGTGGGGGCTTCAAAGTCCTACTGTTGATGATATAAATCCCGCATTACCTTCAGGACCCTAAACTAAGGGAGTTTTTGGTATATTCCTTAATATGGGTACTGCTGATATATATATATATATATATATCATTAGCCGTACTGAAAGGAATTGGATGGGCCCGAAAGGCGCCAAGTGCTTTTGCAAGGCCTCGACCGAAGCCTTAAGGCACCTTGAAACCAGAGCCCCAAACCCAAAACCCAAAACCCTAAACCTCTAGACCCCTAGTTTAGAGTTCAGGTTTTAGGCTTTAGCCTAGACCCTAGACCCTAGACCCTAAGCCCAGAAATCCCAAAAGCTCTGGGTAATGTTTTCAGGTCCCGAGACCTCGAACCCAAACTGCCAAACTCCCGCGAACCATAGAAGGTCCCAAATCCCAAAATCCTTAGGGTTGAGGGGTTTAGGGTTTAGGGTTTAAGTTTTCTGGTTTAGGGCTTCGTGCTTCAGGGTTAATGGTTTGGGGGTTTGGGGTTTAGGGGGTTTTGGGGTTTAGGGCTGAGGGCCGGGAAATCCCCCCAACCTTTCAATCGTGGGCGCGGCCAAGATTTCGAAGCCGGCAAGACCTTCGCCCTCGGCGCCACCGCGGTGGCACTCCGGGCGATGGGGCCACTGCCGTCCCTGATCTGGGAGTTTTCCGGTTCCGGGGTAAAAGGTTTAGGAGTTTGGACCGTGAAAAGGGGGGGGGGGAGTCGCGGTGTTTGTGCCATCTGGGGTGGGCTCTGAGCTCACACCTTAAACCCTACGCACTACACCCCAAACCCTAAACCCACCTTCCGAAACGGACAAGGTTTTCGAAGCCCTGCAATGGCGGCCCCTCAGCTTAGCCCCCGAAGCCCTACAAGTCCTCAATCCGTAAGGCGTTAAAGCGTGAATATAGGGGTCTTAGTAACTAGAATAGGGTTTGGCGTATATCATACTATAAGTATAATAAGGAACCCGGCAAACCCTATCTTAATTATCAAGGCCCCTACGTGAAAGCAACACAAAGGGCTTGACAAGTCTTGGAACCTCGTTCCCTAATCCCTGAAGCCATCAAAAAGCCATGAGGGCGGTGATCAGCCAAGGTCTACCCTGACTACATTGCTCGTTGCTGCTGGCCGCTGGGCAAACGCTTGTCGACCGGAGTTTGAGCGAGCCCCTACACAAGAAGCCTAAATAATTACCAAACTTATCCCTTAGGGCTTCGGATCAAACTCCATTGGGAGTATCGCCGATAGTCCCAGTGGTTAACACACCACGACAAACAGTCCCACGAGGCGCAGACGAGGCCGGCGGGTCCGCAGTAAGCTGCGAAAGCGGGTGTGGATAAAGGGTATATCCCCTTCACTGCAGGACCTGACCGTCCTCAGTAGACAAACATCGCAGATGCAATGATTGCGCATGTAACAACCATTAGTGCTGTCGTGATTCAGCTAACCAAGTTAAGCAGATTGCATTGTTTCAGTCTCAGTCGTTGCCATGATGATCTGCCAAGCCTGCTGACCAGTCACTTCTGCTTCAGCAGCAGCAGATGATGCAGATGCTGCAGCAACAGCGGTGGCTGGGCTGCTGGCATCTGCAGATGCAGCAGCAGATGCAGCATTTGCTGTTGCTGCAGATACAGCAGCGGCGGATGCAGCGGAGGCAGCAGCAGCAGATGAGGACGCGGAGGCACCACCGCCCCAAAGGCGGTAAAAAAGGCGCAGAAAAGCGGCGCAGAACACCGGTGCGTTTTCAATACCACAGTGATGTGATCTGACGTGACTGATTTCTATTTCTGTGTGTCAGGCACCCGTGACAAGAAAGCGCCTCGGCCGATCATTCGCTTGGCAGAAGCAGGGCTAGGACGTGCGGATGTGCTGTTACGGGAAGCATGAGTGCCAAAGCTGGTTTGCCACAGATAAGATGCGAAGTCCAGTATGCGACTGTTCGCCTGGGCCTCCGATGGCCAACCTATTGAAGGGTTACATCTACCAAGTTTAGCCTCCTCACCCTTGTTATTGCATGGTTTGTGCTATTTACGCCAGGTTACAAGCACGAACTTCTGTCATTACAAGTCCTTGTCCCACAGACCCCACGAGGTTGCTGTGGATTCGACATTTCGCGGTCTTCGCGGTTTTCGTGTTTTTCGGGTTTTTCGACGGTTCGTGTTTTTTGACTTTTTGCACGCTGCGCGCCGACTCCGATAAAGCGCGACGCGCAAAAGGTTAGGCTTAGGGAGGCTGTGCTCGATGTTGTTGATACCTGCAGGTTTCACGATTGGCGCCATCTCTTTCCAGTGCTCATTCCTGTCTGGCCCCAGCCAGACCCTCGAGGGGCGGTTGTGGGGCTGCTTGGTTCGCACCTTCCCTGGTCCAGTGAGTCTCCTTTCCTCAGTGCTTTGAAGAACGCTGCTATTGTACGGTGGCAGACTCAGGTGTTTTGCACTTTGTTCTGTACTCACATAAAGTCTCGCCAAGCCCTTTGTCCCTTTGGCATGCCATGTCGTTTGGGTCCACGATTTCCTAGCGGGACGGAGTACTGAGGGGCCCCGACGTGGTGCAAAGTCTTTCTGGACAGAGAGCCCGCAGTTTCCCCGTTGAAGTCTTTGCATGCATTTTTGGGAAGCGCTTCCCTGCGTCGCTTGAGGGTGGCCCGAAGCACGACTGTCCGCCAATCTATCAATCAACCTTATTCCTTGGGGTTCCTTATTATAATTGCGTTATCTAGGAGCCCCTACACCCAGAACCTTAAACCCTAAAACTATGAGCTCCTACACCTTCAGCCTTGAAAAAGCTTGAAACAGTAACTCTGGACCTGAACCAAGCTTCAACTCCTGATGCCAGGCTTTGGGGTCTTTATTGTGTAAGGTTTAGGGTTTAGGGTTTTGGGGTCTTTATTTTTTTTTTGGTGCACAATGTGCCCGCATACCTTCTTCTTATTACTCAGATCACCATACGACATGGTACTGTAGGAACTGAAATAGTTACCACTACTATTTCGGGCGTTCCTTGTTAGATTTGTAGTACAAGGGGCCCGAAAGCCCCATTTTAACTATTACGGCCCCTACATGGTGCTCGAGTTTTTGGTGGCTTTTTTCAGGGGCCACTTTGAAAATTCTGAAGAAGCCCGGTTTCGTGGTGAAGGCTTGAGGTTCTCAGACGTCGAGGCTTTGAAAGGGGCATGCTGGGTTTGGGGTGGCAGGGGGGGGGGGGGTAGCGGGAGGGGGTCGTCCGGCAGGGTTTCGAGAACTGGAGGTTGGGGGCGGGTTTAGTAAGGTTTAGGGTTTGGGGTTTTGGGCTTAGGTTGTTGGGTGTTTTGGGTTTGGAGGGCATCTGAGGTGGAGGTTTAAACGCTGGGCCTGCAGTCAGAAGTTGAGCCAGGGATTTGGAGAGCATTCGCGGCGAAGATCTAGAACTCCAACATATATTTGAACACATGCAGTACGGGATTTCGGGGGTGCGTACCCAAAACCCTGAAGCCTGAACCTTAAACCCCCCCAGTACCCTATTTAGGAGCACGCCTGCCGCTACCCAGGTCTTAAAGGCTAAAGCCTGAACCTTCAACAACCCTACAGATTTTTGAAGCCCCTTTGACATCCGTGCACCTAAAAAAACCCTACTCAACCCAGATAGAACCTAAACCCTACCTTACATCCTAGACGACCCCACGGAACCTTACCTTCACAGAACGCAAGACCCCCCTTAGGCGGCCTTCAACTCTGGTCGCTGGCCGATGCGCTCATGACAAGGCCTCCACAGAAAGAAAGCGTATACTATATCATATTCTACTACATCGTACTCTACTTTATTATGCTATTAAACTCTATTGAATAGAACAGTCTGCTACATCGCATCATCTACTCTGCTTGGGGGACCCAAAGTTTAGGGGACTTAGGGTTCAATTCTTGGTTTAGTTTGTAGGGGACGTACGGGTCTGCGACGGTGTGTCACAGTAGATCCTCATACATCGCAGAATGTCATGATGCATCAGGACGCTCTATGGCATATTTACACAGTACATCATGGCAGGATGGCTTGTTCTAGCACCGTAGACCGTCCTGCTTCGAGGTTTGGTGTTCTGACTACGCCGGGAGTCCCAGATTACTCCTCAACCGTGAACCTTCAACCTTAAATCCTTAACCCTCAACCCTCGGCCCCCAATCCTCAACACCTTTTGAGGATTTAGGGTTTAGGATTTAGGTTTTAGGGTTTGGGGATTAGGGGGCCTAAACCCTTAACTCTTAGCCCCAAGCCCTAAAGTTTAAAGCGCAGGACCCCAGCAGTGAAGAAGATCGTTGACGACGAGCCCTCCTGCGTGGAGGCGCAGCTCAGGGTTTCCGGTTTGGGACGCTTAGGATTTAGCCTAAATCGCCGAAGCCCTACACCGTGCACATTACGCCTGCAGTCCGAAACCTCAAACCCTACACTCCACCCTGAGCCTTGGGCCTTAGAAGCCTAAATTCTAGGGTCTAGGGTTTAGGGTTTAGTCTAATGTAGGGGCCTCAACCGATACTATTTTGGGGGTTCCGGCATACAATTATTGTGTACTGGGCCCGAAAACCCTTTTCTAAGAATTGACGCCCCTATCTTGAAATCTCTCAACCCTAAATCCACCCTGAGCCTCACACTCGACACCTTCACCCCTGAGCTACTCCAAAGCTTCTCCGAAGTAATATAGGGGCCTTAATGGTTACTTATATTATGCGCATAGTATAGTATATACCCCAAAACCCTATTGAAATTATTTAGGCGCCTACATGAGGCACCCTCCGCTCCGATGCAGCCGCGCCGTCCCTGGTCGGCCGTGCTGGCTGCTCTGGCGCTCACTGCTCGCTTGACTTCCGACGTGTCGGAGTTTGAGCTTAAGGGCAACGATGCAAGGTTTTGGGGCTTGTTGGGTCCCGACGCGTCGGATTTGACTGTGTGGTCTCGCGCTAAACTTTGAGCAACATTGCACTCACGCCTCAGAGTTAGAAAGCAATACCATGCAAGCTGTGCGTTTCTAGCTGAAGCAGTGGGTTGAGAGTTTCGTGGTTTGATTTCAGCAACCGCGAGCCTGAACAATCTCTTGAAACTTGAACCTCGGCCGTAACTTTTACGAGAACCCCAAACCTGAACGCAGGAAGCCCTAAACCAGAAACCGTAAGTGATTGAGTATGGCCTCAGCAGTAAATCCTGCGGTCGTGCGGCTGCCAGTCCATTGTCATCGTGTACATTGCCCTTGGCACTTCCTGTGACTGCGTGGACTACTTCATCGCACACGTGGCGGCTTGGCCTTCTCTAGCTATGCACAGGCACATATCTACTATCTATCTATCTACTCGCCTACCTATCTACGTTCCCATCTACCTGTCGTCTGCATCATAAATGCATATCTCTGCCTTCGCGCTCTAGCATCTTAAGGAATATACCACATCCCTTTGCCGGGCCTGAATCAGAACCTTCTGCCGCAGTTCTCTGATGCCTAAACCCTAAACCTTTGGAATACACGATGTGGACATTTCGAAGCTAAGGCTTCCAGCATAACCAGGCCTTATCCTAATCCTTTTGCAACCCCGATCGCAACCCCTGAAAGGCCTCAACTCTACCTTAAAACCCTAAACCCTAAACCACTCCCTTAAGGAGCCCCTTAAAGGTGTTTGTTAGGTGGGATCATGGAGGTCATTCGCGGACATTCTTTACATTTCACCGTGCCATCACCTAATGTAGGGCTCTTAATAAATAGAATGTCGTTTTGGGGTATGATTCTATAAGTACAGTAGGAACCCCAACATCGTATTGGAAATTATTTAGCCCGCTATAGTACGGTATACGAGGACAAACGACAAGAAACGATAATCGAGACGGTAAGTAACGATAACACACTTTTTGATATACCATAACTAATATACAATAATGTACTATAATGTACTATGATGTACTACCGTATACCCTGATGTACCACAACAGACGAACATACACTTGACGTAGTCTGGAATGACCCGCGGTCATAGACAGTAGAATCCTCCGGAAGTGAGGCGGCCTTTATGATCAGTTGATGACTGTTAGGATTCCTCTCAAACTACTGATGTTAGGCTACGCGTGTTAGTAGTTAGTAGTTGAGGGTTTAGGTTCGAGTAGTCTATAGTTGTTGTTCGTCAACATGTGTCACTATCGGATGACGGGGTTTGGGTTCGTAATCCCTCACAAGTGCCCCATAGAATGCAATTCTTCCCATGGCCCTACGGCAGCAGGGGTAGTCCAGCCTTATCTTCTTTTGGAGAAGGAAGAAGCTGAGGCTTGGGTGTATGTTCAAGGGCAGTTGAAAAATCGGAGTTCCACAACACTGAAACAGCACAGTCCGATGCGATGGGTGGCCTATAGTCGGACTTGGTGCACACCCGTATGACGGATTCTTCTTTCTCTTTTCTTTTCTTGCCTCTATGTTTTGTATCCATGTTTCTGGGGCACGTCGCGTGTCGTGCAGCATGCTTGCGACCGGGCTTTGTGTCTGGCGCAGCTGGCCGCAGGCGGCCGTCGGCAAGTGCTGTGAGTGGATCACCAGACCCTAAACCTGCAGTCTATAGTCTATAGTATATGCTGCAGTATAGAATACTATAACATACAGTGAACCCAGAAATGTGGAACATGGGTTTAGGACCTGTGGTGTATGCTGCAGTATAGAAGACTCTATCATAGTATAGAACACCAGGTCCTTAGGTCCCAAACCTGCAGCTTGGCACTAGTCAATCGAGCATGATGGACATGCCAGGTCTTCATGTTCGCATGTAGAATCTACCGCTCTACTCATCCTTCGACTTCGTCCATGCGGGCGATGGAAGCCCACCGCACAAAGATCCCGAAGCCCAACCCCAAACCCTAAATCCTAAGCCCTAAAACCTAAAGCTCTGAACCCTAAGCTCTGAACCCTAAGCCCTAAACCCTAAGACTCCTCATCCAGCTGTTTCCCAAGAGGATGGACTCCTGAGGATTGTTGCTTGGAAGACAACTCACATATTATCAAGCCCTAGCCTTGGAACCCGCCAAAACCTGCACCCTAGGCGATCTCGAAGCCTCGAAGCCCAAGATCCTATATCCCAAGGTTATCAAACTTCAACCCGTAAGAAGTCTGCGTGATACCCTGAACCCTAAACCCGAACCCCCTATCATACGGACTTGGTTTCTAATTCCAAGTAAGCGCACCTCGTGGCCAAGACACCCCTAAACCCCAAACCCCCCAGTTCGGGATGCCTGAGTATAGGTTCACATAGTATAGTAATAATTCAAAACAGTATAGTATAGTACATTATAATTTATGGTTAGTTAGTATATTATAGTATAGTACATTGTAGTACAAGTAGGGTCCTCGTTTGAAGCAGAATGTGGTTTGGAATTTGAGATGCTCTTTTTTCTGGAAGTTTCCATCAGCTCTGCAACTCTGCACTCTTCAACTTACATGCTACCATTCAAGACGGTCAGCCCTGAGCACCAAACCTCATTCATGTCCACCGCTCTAAACATTTCCTCGAAGAGTTCTGCCAAAACCTCGAGAAGGTGGCGAAAGCACTTCTTGCCTTCGCCCTGGGTATGCTTTGCCAGCTCCTAATCCAAGGCACTGCGTCGGAGGTAAAGAGGTTTTGACAAATTTTGGGTTTAGGTTTGGGGTTTGGTGGGGTTTAGCTGTTGCAGAAGTTTTGGCTCCGTTTGGGGCTTCGTAAGATTTTGGGCTTTAGGTTTCGCGGCCCGTTAATTAAACTGTTTTTCCGAGCACGGACAGATTTCAAGATCTTTCGGGGGTGAAGCCAACGGTCCGAACCTCATGCTGAGGGTGGAGGCAGAGCTTGACGTCGATCCTGGATGGGAAGACGTTTATACCCCCAAAAGGTGGCTTGACACCTCAACCCTTGAATTTACGATCGTAGTTCGTCGCATCTGTCGGTGCTGCGCTACTATGAGGAACAAGTGTTTTGATGTAGCCTGTGGAGGGCATACGAGAAATACGACTATGCATTGGGGCGAACAGAGGGTAAACTGTCTGCAGCTAAGCCCGAATTCCCTGAAAGCCTCAACATGGAAACCTGAGCCAGCGAGCCCTGAAGCGTGTCGGTCCTAAACCTTTCAACGTCAGCACCATTGGCTTAGTAATTCGAATCGGTTTTCTTTTTGTTTTTTTTGGGTGTGTGTGTGTGTGTTATAATAGGTTTACAATAACCGTAGTCCTTCAACCCTGAACGCTCAACCACGAACCCGAAACCGAACCCCGGAACCCTAGACCCTAAAGCCCACCCTGAACCCTGAACGAATCCTAGACCCTAAAACCCCGAACCCCGAACCCCAAACCCTAACCCCTAAACCCCAAACCCCTAAACCCTAAACCCTAAACCCTAAACCCTAAACCCCTAAGCCCTAAGCACTTTTTATAGATCCCTTACACACTCCTAGAAACCCGGAGGTCTAAGCCCTAAAGGCAACAGCAAGCACCTGCACCAGGAAGGCACCTACACACCTCCAGAAAGATCAGGGGCCGGAGTCTGGGAGATTAGGGTTTGGGGTTTAGGTTTTGGGGTTAGGATTTTGAGTTGTCTTCGGAATCAGAGGGTTTGATATATGGGCCTTCATAATTCGAATAGGGTTTTGGGGTACATTGTAGCTATACTTATAATGAGGAACCCCCACAATAGTAGGTTATTACTTAGGCCCCTGCAGTAGGGTTCAGGAGAGGGTTTGCCCTTCGTCGGAATTAGGACTATTGCTATTCTCACTACCATTGTTGTTCTCAAACTGATATTATTAATTGCTACTGCGACTACGATGCAGATGTTACTGTTAAAATGACGAAGATTTCGATGGAGAGGAAGAAGATTATGAGAATGAAGATGACTGCCGCTGAAACGTAAATCATGTGCATCCCTAAACCCGAAACCCTAAACCGCAAACCCTAAACCCTAGCCATAGCTCAGCCTCAGCTCTTGGGTTTTTGGCAATGCCCCCAAAGGCTGCATGTACCCATGCAGTATATACTTAAACCTCAAAGGAACTCCGTCATATAGGTACTTTTAGGCACATGGAGCCTTAGGGGCTATGATAGTCCTATGAGGGTAGCTAAACTTTAAACGGGTTATTCTAAGGATCACTATATTGGTCGCTATAAGGGTAGTTGAAACCGATACTACAAGGATTCCTACAAATCGCGGTGGTAGTCATGGTAATCATCCGCTGCGATACTGTGCCAACTCGGGGATGTCGTAGTGTCTCTGTCGAAGGTCTTAGTTTGGGATCTTTAGCTATGGAAGGAACCTTACACCCTAAACTTCCCTAAACCTTAAAAGGCACCCCTAGCGTTAAGAACCCCAAGCACCCGTATGCACATCAAAACGCGTTTAGGGCTTAGGGTAAGAGGCACCAGACCTTCGGTAAGACATTTAAACAGCCTGTCATGCCACTCTAAAGCTATACAAATAGTTCTCTACATTAGGGTCCCTATTTTTGGATCCCCAATAATTATAGTACGTCACCCTTAGAAGAAGGAGCCTGAAAGGGACCCTATTTTAGAGAACTACCCATATGGAATCCGTGCAAAAACCTCAGTGGAGCCCTACAGTAAGAGCCGTAGACCCCAAAACCCTGCGGCACATCACCCGCAATAATATAAGGGCCTTAATAATTAGAACAGGGCTTTGGGGCCCCTTATACTATGATTATAGTAAGGAACCCCTAAAATAGTATAGGTAATTATTAAGGCCCCTATGTTATTGAATTTTCGGATTTCCAGCTCAACCCGAGAATGCTGAGTTAACCACGAGGTTCTCTTCGGTTAGGGTCAGGGGTTTTGTGGCTTGGCGTTTCCGCGAAGGGTCCGAAGTACTTATGTAGTAGAATGTAGGGTTTCAAAAGTGGCGATTATAATTACTATTATGATTTGGGGAAGAATCCCCCATATATAACAGTCTGTAGGACTCTTTGGGTTTGGGGGTTCGTGAGCATGTCCTGCGTTCAAGGATGTGTTCGACTTCGGGGTTGTTGGAGTTTCAGGCCGGCAGGGGCTGCACGGCAAGGCTGCGCAGAGGTTCATGGGTTCAGCGGCAGCCTCACAAGCCTTTCAATCAGAAGCGCTATACCTTACCCTAAGGGTCCATGTACCGAAATAGCAGATACTTTGACCCCAAAGTACCCAAATAGGGACTACTTTAAGGCCAAAGTATCTACTATTTGGGAACATGGACCCTTCGGGTTAGAAACATTGAAAATCCCTACAAGCCCTAAGTAAGCCCTTGCACACAATCAGCTTCTGCCCGCAAAGAGTTCAAACTCCCTCAAAACCCCGAGAACCCTCAATACCAAACCGCAAACCCCACCAGCTCCAAGCCTTCTACAGTAAACCCCTCAACCCCTAAACCCC
>CAJNDV010030926.1:14691-37483 GCA_905221635.1 Symbiodinium sp. CCMP2456 | reverse complement strand
CCCTAAACCCCTAAACCCTTAAATAAACCCTTAAAGGAACCCTCAATGGAACCCTTGGGCTACGCCCAGAGCCGAGGCTTCGACCTTCGAGTTCGAGTCCATGAGAAAAGAATTCGTCGAGGCGCATCCCCCCCCCCTTCCCTTTTTGTTGGTCTAAACCCTTAAACCCTAAACCCTAAACCGTAGCTTCGGGTTTAGGGGTCTAGGGGCTTAGGGTTTAGGGCTTGTGTGCTTTGGTTTGCGTTCTTTTGTGTCAAAAGAGCTAGGGCTTCATAGGTATTCTTGGGCTTGCTAGTGGGGTTTAGGAGTCTTTGTCTGAGGTTTCATAGCATCGGTTTTCCTTTCATGTAGAAACTTGCAAGTTTGTTTCTGAACACTAAACCCTAAACCCTAAACCCTGGGGCCCTCCCTAAACCCTAAACCCTAAACCCTAAACCCTAAAATGGCTCCCTTTAGGCTTGCGTTACACGAGGAGCCGAGCAGGGCACGCTGAGGGTTTCGGGCTTAATGTAGGGGCCTTAATAATTACCTATACTACTTTGGGGGTTCCTTACTACAGCTATAGTATAATATCCACCAAAAGTTCCATAAACTGTAGTTATAATATGATATACCCCAAAACCCTATTCTGATTATTAAGGCTGGGCGCATTTTGGGATTGGCGGAGGGAGGGGGGGCCGGCGGATTTCGGGATTTTGCTTTTGCTGTTTTCGGGCATTTCTGGCTGTTTGGAATCTGGGATTTAGCGTCGTCATAGTGTAGCGGTCTACTCTTGAAGGGTAAGAGGGGTGTTCGGCTTGGTTTTTGGGTTGTACCTTTTGGGGTTTGTTTTGAAGGGGGAGGGGGGTGTAGGCTGATGTCAAGTACTGCACAGTCTATGCGTACCTTTAGCGTCCCTGTCTATGTAATGATGCTGTCATCTCATAATCCAAAGCCCTAAACCTTTCACACTATCCCCTGAACCCAAAACTATTCTAATCAATACGGCCCTTGGAATAGGCTTGTTGTGAGGTTCACGTCCGTTCACTGTGACAGTTTTGGTGGTTGGGTTCTCGTGCCTCAATATGCCATCCCCTTCCCAGCATAGGGATCAAGATTACGATGCTAATGCATGCCAATACTAAGGCCGAAGTAGGTATCAGGGCTCCCATTTCTATGTTCCCCCTGCCCGAACAATCAGACGTCCCTGTGCAGTATGCTCCCCAATTCCTTCCACGTTTGATGATATCCAACTTGCGGGGTCGCCAAACTAGCACGAAGTAGTAAACAATAGTCTTGGTGGTACCTATTCATACATCTTCATACAATCATGCATGTTTTTTTTTTTTTAACAAAACGAGGCTTGGCCTCGTCAGCTTTCTGATATCAAGGCCCAAATGATAAAACGCATGCAGCACTTGTACAACTATACCCTCTGAAGATTCAAGAAACCCTAAACTCGAATACAAGCTAATGCAAGCAGTTTCAAGTTCTTGGGTGAGGCTCAGAGCCAGAATATCCACTCGCAACCCTCAGCCTGACCAGTACCGGAAGCGACGCTAGGGTGTAGGGGTTTAGGGTGTAGGGGGCGGTGCGCATGGAGCGTTTGATCCCGAGGATGAAATTGCCAACCCACGTGCCTCTCCAAGCAAGCGGCCTTCGTCAGATAATGGTCGGCCGTCAGTGATGGTCTGACTCAAGCGCTTTGGACTTCGATAACCAATGCAAAACTCCTTTTTAAAGCCGCTGGACCCCAAAAGCACAATGTAATAATAGAATTGCTGTGCTGTTGCATAAAGGTTAAAGCGTCCAAGGAATCTGGACAAGTCCTGCCGTAGTTTGCCGCCAGGTTGCGAGAATCATCGACGGCAAGCGTTGGACCTTTGAGGCGTTCAGTCAAGCGGGCTCGGAGGGTTTAGGGTTTAGGGTTGCGGACCTCGGGGTTAGGGCTTCGGGGAGGTACAACCGAGACTTGGTTGTTTAGGTTACTCACATGTGCCGGACGTACTATGTAATTGTACACGTGTACTTGGATATGTATTTATATATAGTCATACACGTATATATTTATATATGGGTGGTTGTCAAAATTATGGTCCCTTTTTGGGTCCTTATTATAATACGGCACCTATTATTTAGGGTACCCCAAAAGGGACCCTAATTTTGACAACTACCCATATGAATATGTATAAAGTTATGTCACATGTCTCTGCGCAAAGTATTCAAAAGTTTCGACAGATGGAGGGTATCCTGCGAAGCCCTAAATCCATCCAGGATCCCCCAAATCCCTTCAAAGGGCTCTGATAGGTAAACTAGATTTGGGGCTGCACTAAAGGGTAGTTGGGGGGTCTAACCCCCAAACCGAACAACCCTTAACCGCAAACCCGGAAGCCACAAGCCCTTTTCGTAGAAATCACACGCCCTGCGCGGAAGGTCCGAGATAGCACCAAGGGCTTCACGAAAGGACTGGGTTTGCAGGTTTGGGGTTGAACAAAGGGGCCCTAAAGAATTACCAATCGTATGTTGGGGTTCCTTTTATCCGTATAGTATACCCCAAAGCCCATTCTACTTATTAAGGCCCCTACATTAGCTGGTGGAAGCGTGTTGAGGTTAGGGTTCAGACGATGGGGGTTGGTACCGGATTTTGGGTTTAGCACCTTGAAGTTAAATCATAAATCCTAAACCCTAACCCCTAAATACGAAACCCTAAATCATGCGGTTTGGGGTTGCTTCAGGGGGTTGGGTGTGCAGGGTATGGCTTTTAGGACTGGATGCTGAGGTTTAGGCTCACGGTTGGGGAGCTTTTTCGGTTTACGGTTTGTCACGCTTGGTGCTCAGCGCATCAGGGGCTGTATATAGGGGTGTCTTGCAAGGCTTTATATAAACTTTCTGGGTTTAGGATCTGGAAGTTCAGGGTCTAGTTTTGTACTGCAGGGCTTCTTGCGGGGATTTTAAAGGCTTTAAGAGGATGCTCTGATTCGAGGCTTAGGAGCTCAAGGGCTTATGGTTTCGTAGTTCGTAGGGCTTGCGTTGGCGGGCTTTGTAATGGGTGTAGTGCTTAAAGTAAATTTGTTTTGAGGCTCGGGGGTTTGGGGTGGGGCGCTGCCCACCGATCCCACAAAGGCTCCATGTATCCACATAGTATATACGTGGGCCTGAAAGGGGTTCCTAGATAGGTACGTTAAGGCATAGGTATCTATATAGATATGTGGAGCCTGAGGGAGACAGACTCGTGGATGAAAGCCGCCGCTTCGGGTTTAGGGTGAAAGGTTTCTTGCAGCACATCTCAGACGCTACAAACTCCTATTTATGCTCTTTCGACAGTGGCGTGTACTGACGACTCTCCTTATGTTCCCGTGGGAGCGGCTCAGGTGCACGACATGTCGTATAGATTTTGAAATCAACCTGGAGAAGCTCTAGGCAGCTCGGGCATGCGTGTGGGTGCCGGTATGGATGCCACCGGGATGAACCGCACGAGGCATCATGAGGTGGGCGATTTTCGTTTGGAATCATCCCAAACGCTCCATGTACCCATTTAGTATCTTCTTAGGCCTTGATCGGGTTCCTGTATAGGTACTTTAAGGCGTCTGTACATACTTATCGGTACATGGAGCCTTAGGGCACGTGGCGTAGATTTGGTGCTGATGTGAAAACAACGCTTTCGGTGCTACAGGCTGCAGATCCTGGAAATACCAACTCCAGTAGTCCTATAGATAGTACTAGGGAGACTCCAAAAAGGGGACCGTTCTGAAGCCTACCTCAAAGCTCTCTTAAAAGGGACCTTCTTGAGACGGTCTATATCCCCAAGCATCCCCCTAATCGCAACTCCAGTAGAGCTTAGATTTGGAGTTACAGCTAGGATTGATACCCTTTCACCCTAAACCCCAAAAGCCCTACATCCCAAGACCTATAAGCATTGCTCTAACCCTTTCACCCTAAACCCCAAAAGCCCTACATCCCAAGACCTATAAGCATGGCTCTAAGGAGCTTCAGGGCTTCAGGGGCTACTGTGGGGTTCAAGATGGGGTTTTGGGGGGTGGAGCTCAGAGTGAAACTGTCTAAAGACCCTAGAAGGTCATGTGCGAAAGCCTATACCCTGAGCCCCAACCCTAAACCCCAAACTTCCCTAAACCCCACCTGTGCCCTGAGCCCTCAACCTTAAGGTCTGAACCTTATTATATACGAAAGCCCTAGACCCTGAACCCTAACCTTCAAAACAATAATCGTTCCCCAAACTCTTTTCCAAGTGGCATCCCCCGTTCTCCGATCCACGCAGGCGACTGCCCAACCCCTAAGCCCCAAACAACCCTAAACACTGAAGCCCTCATGACTCCTAAACCCTAAAGCCCTACACCCCGAACCCTAAACCTTTCAACCCTGAACCCCAGAACCCTGAACCGTAGACCCTAAACCCTAAACCCCCAGACACTAAAGCCTAAACCCCAAAGGACAATGGAAGAGGGTGGTCGCCGTCGTCACTGACGGTGCCGACTGGCAGTTCAAGGCACGGATGTAGAGTTTGTCGCTCGTGAACTCTGGGGTTCATCCTTTAGGGGTTTAGGGTTTAGGGTTTAGGGTTTAGGGTTTAGGGTTGAGGGTTTAGGGTTTAGGGGTTTAGGGAATAAGGGGTTTCGGAGGTTTAGGCGGGGTTCAGGGTTTCGGGTTTGAGGTTTAGGGTTTTGGGACTCACGTGGTTTAGGGATCGGTAAGGCTCCGAGTTGGGGTTCAGGTTTACAAGATTCCATGAAAGCGATTGTTTGCTTTGGGGTTCTTACTTAGCCAACGGGAGAGCCTTAAACTGTTTCGCGTTACATATTTATTTTGGTCTCTGATTGAAAGTTTGATTTTTTTTTGGGGGGGGAGCCCGGTTTGTGGAGAAGATAGTTTTTGTTGAGGGACCCTACAACGGCCGGCGTGTACAAGGATCCAGGCTGCTTGCTTTCACGAGTGAGAGCGCTACATCGCAGTGAAAGGGCCCTCTATCGATTTTAGGATCCCCCATGGCAGCATTTCTGGAATAGCCTGTGCAAGGCTATATCCACACGGAGGACCAAAGAAGGGGATTGAACTAAGGTTCTTGTTGGGATTCACGGGGCTGTACTGGTGCGTGTAGGGTTCACGATATCTAAACACTCTTTTCCCTCGGTATAATTCATTTAGTTATCAGACGGTACCTTATGGCTTATGAAATATTCCTGTGTATTCGCACTCTCAAGGCCTTTTGCAAAGTAGACTGCTGTATTCGGTTTTTTCGAACTTTTCCTACAGAGGTCCGCATATGCTTTACCTATAAGCGCACACCCAAGCTAGAATCCTGAAGCCTCTTTCCTCTTTCGGTGCCAGGATTGGCCATTCGAGTCGATTGTCGACCTCTTCTGCACGATGAAGGCTGGCACCCTCTGTTAGGGATTTTGTCTTACAGCCTGGGCCATTTGACATGCAGGGTCCATAGGGCTCTGCACCTTGACCTTTGGGCACATCTCGACAGTCAGGACTCGAAGCACATGTTATTGGTTAGTAGTCGAGCAGCTGCCCTAAAGCTACCCTAAACCCTAAACCCAAACCTTTAGCCTTTGTAATTATAGCCTTTCTGGGGTTCCTGTAGGGGCTCCCTAAAGCCTGTCGCAGGGCATCTACTTCCGAGAGAAGGACAAGCAAGTAGAGGTGCCTGAGCACGTCACGAAGGCCCGGGAAAACCAATGGGGCGTGATGGCTTTCGTTAGTTTATGGTATAGTGCTAGCGATTTGGGGTTCAGGTAAGGGGGAATTTGGCCCTAAACCCTTTAAGCCCTTATGGTTTAGGCTTTGAGTTGCATAGGTCGGGTTGAAGGCGAAAGGTTGAGGCTGTAAGGGTACAACTGGAAGGCAGGGTGTTTCAATTTTCAAGTGACCAGAAGTAGGTTGTGCAGGGTTTTGTGATATTTCTTGTTGAATGCAGTCTGCTCCTTTCAAGAGTTATGGGCTTGCAGACATTCGCTTTAGTGCGATCATTCGCCCACGTCTTGGGGAATCCCCACGTCTTGGATTTCAGACGGTTCCCTAAGCCCGAGAGGTGTTGCGAATATGGAAGATTTACGAAGGCAAGCACCCTAAACCCTACCCCTGAACTTTTACGCGTTCTACCTTATAATAACTCAGTAGACCCCGATCCATACACCAAGAGAAGTTCGGTTTCGCTTTCACGAGTTAAGGCATTCATACTGGGTCGCTTGTCCCTACAACCCTAAGCACTACCCTCAACTAAACACTACCCTCGAAACCCTAAACCCGAAACCCCTAAACCCTAACCCCTAAACCCCTAAACCCTAAACCCAACGGTACCGGTACACCCACTTGTTGTATGATGATAGAATGAAGGCTTCCCGGGGAAGCTTAAATCAACACGTGCCGTTGCAATCCACCCTGGGACTCCCTCCTCTGTAGGGCTCCGGGTTTAGGGTTCAGTTCAGGGTTTGGGTTTGGGGGTTCAGGGTTTAGGGTTTGGGGGTTCCGGGTTTTGAGCCCTGAATCCCGGTATATCTGTGGAGGGTTTGTTGCCGGGAATCGACATGAAGCGTGATTGCAGCAACGTTGAACTTGCTACTTCACCCGTTGCGGGCCGGACCTCGGCCTTGCTCGCTCGGCTGCAGCGGCTCCGCCAGCAGGCCGAGGAGTTTGGCCTACATGTGCTGCTGGATTCTGCGGAACATTGCCACGCGCGCATGTGCTCCTAGCGCAGATTAGGCTACACAACCCCACTGACCTTGCACTTGAACCGACCGACCACTGTTGACGCCTGACGTGCAGGAAAGGCTACAGAGCCCCATATAAGCCCCGAGAAACCCCAAACACAACAGGTAGGGAACCCTTCACCAGGGTTTAGGGTTTAGGGATTCAGTCTTTGATGTTCTTGCCTCCATCGGCAGCGCAGACTCTTCCAAGAATGCGAGGACGGTGATGAATGACAACTACAGACTCGTCATCAACTAGGTCCTTGCATGAGACTTTCTACTATAACAAAACTCCAAAACCTCACTCTAGTGTCCCACAAGCTCTAAACCCTAAGCCCCTCAAGCCTAAGGTTTCCTACCATAGAGCCCCAAGCCGTAAAGCCCTAAATTTTGAAACCTTGAAAGCCCCAAACATCAAATTCCCCAAGACCGGGTCAAAGACCCCAAACCCTAAACCCCAACCTCAAGCCCCAAGCCCTACCTGGACCCCAAAGAACAACATACTTCTTTAAGGACTTACATAAGGAACTGAAGTCAAAGCAGGGAGACCTAAAACAAGAAAGGTCTTAATCGGGTCCGGGTAAACCTTGAACCCTCAAAACCAAAAGCCCTGACATCCCAAAACCCTCGACCCCCAAAGGCCCAGACCCTCCAACCCTAGCTGCGAACCCCCCCAAACCCAGGCAAGCGCCTGCCCTAAATCCCGAAACTCTCTCAAGCCCCTCAACCCCCAAAGCCCACCCTAAGCCTCTAAACAATCAAGCCCCGAAAGCCCTTAACCCTAACCCCCCCCCCCCACTTCTCAGTGGCGCGTGAAAATCATGGACCTGGCGTCCACTCACCTTCAGCCAATGTCTCGGCTTGGCAGGGTTTTTTCCCGAAAGCTTTTTTACTGAGAATAGTGGGGGGGGGGGTTATTTATTTGGTTTCGGGTTCGATAAAGAGGTTGTACGGCCTTCACGGATTTATCAATATAGGTATTGCTTTGTATACTGGTTGTAAGTTTTCTTGTTACCTTGTTGTTTCCGAGATTCTGGTTTGGGGTTTGTAAAGGGTGTTTAAGTCAAGGGTTTTCGCGAAGAGGTTACAAGGTTTGGAGGGTTCTGGATCTAGCGCCTTAAAGGACTTGTACCGGAACGAGGTGGTCATGTCGGTTTTAGGGTTGTTTTTTGGCATGTGGGCTTTACTCAAGCGGCTCACTGCCACAACATAGGGGCCTCAAAAAAATGGAATAGGATTCCCTTGAAATCCATAATACAGCTTTTACCCGATAGAATATTGAATATGAAAAGCCCTCTTCCCGTCGTTATGGCGCCCTTCCTCAAGGAACCCTAAACCCTAAACCCTAAACCCTAAACCCTAAACCCTAAACCCTAAACCCTAAACCCTAAACCCTAAACCCTAAACCCTAAACCATAACCGTCGACCCTCAAGGAACCCTGAAGGAGCCTCGAAAGGATCCTTACGAGCCCGTTGAAAGAAACCCCTAGAAGAAACCCCTAGAAGAACCCCTAATGCAGGGGCCTTAATAATTAAAACGGGGTTTTGGGGGTTCCTTATTATATTTATAACATAATCTACCCCCCAACCCTATTCTAAACCTAAACCCTAAACCTTATGAAAGGTCCTTCAATGACCGGAGGACTTGATAAGAGGTGCTCTTGGTCACGGGATACTAGGCCAAAAGCTCCATGTACCCAAATAATAGTATATACTCAGGCCTTAAAGGGGTTCCTCTATAGTTACTTCAAAAGCGTATGTCTATACCATGTATGCACTTGGAGCCTTAGGGGGGTTTGCATTATATAGGTCGGTGGTCTTTACTTGGAATTCTGTTCCTGACCCTCGCACAGCTATGGAAGCAGCCCTCATCTTGCCTCCTCGATGGCATTTCTGCGAAAAGAGAAGCCCTAAAACAGTGGCTTGAAGAACTACCTATGTGATTTCTTCTACAATCTCTTTCTACGGTATCTTCTACTGCAATAATTTAGCCTCAAACCCTCGTCTAACTGTTGAGGCTCCTATACTATAGCCTTGTTGGGGTGCGATAATCCTGCTGTGGTCAACAAGGTGAGGCGGTTCAACGGTTGTAATGTGGCTGAGCTGTGCAAGCCGCACTATTTCCACGCTGAACCCAACCCGGCATTCCGATTTCGTCCGACATAGCCCAGGCACCGTTTCCAAGCACTCAAGGATGCATTTTGGAAAGAGGCCCCGTGCTCAGAAGACCTAATCGCACTGCAATCATAGCAATCAATGGAGGCGGTTTGTGTCCATGAAACCAGCACAAGTAATATGGAGTCAGAATGGTTGCTGACAAAACACCCTTATAGTATCTTGTAGTTATAGTCCTTCTGTATTTCGACTGCCAGGTACCCCAAGAGCCCAATTCAAACTATTCAGGGAACCTTAAACCCTAGGCCCGGAGCCCTAAACCGTCCTATACAAGCGGAAAGCTTCAGAGGAGCTATGGGCATCGCGGTTGCGGGTTCCGGATTGCTGGGGTCTTCCTAGGGTGTATTTCGATGGATGTACAGGTCTCTTGAGTTCGCCGGATGTACGATAAAACCCTAAACCGTAAGTCCCTCAACCCCAAACCCCTAAACGCCTAAACCCAAAGCCCCTAAACCCCTAAACCCCTAAACCCCGAACCCCTAAACCCTAAGCCCCTAAACCCTAAACCCCTAAACCCCTAAACCCTAACTCCCTAAACCCTAAGCCCCTAAACCCTAAGCCCCTAGACCCTAAACCCCTAAACCCTAAGCCCGGGCCTTCGGACCTGAAACCCCTGAACCCCAAAACTCCTTGAGACCCTAAACCTCTTAGAGCCCTAGACACCAACAGTCCCGAACGTGTAGAGCTCCCCTCTTAGAGTTTAGAGTTTAGGGTATGTTAGGGTTTAGGGTAGTCTACAGCGAACGTAAAGCTCCAGGCCCTGCGGGGGCCTTTGGGGGCCTGGTGCTTGTTGTTCAGTTTTTGGTTGCTTGTAGGATCCAGGACGTCTTGAGTGATTAAGGCTTAAAGTACCCTTATTGGTGTTAGGGTTTAGGGTTTAAGGTCCAGGGGACCCGATCACTATGTACTTGGGTTTCGGACAGTAGATATGTAGGTTTGTGATTCGGGGAGTATATCGTTTTCAGGTACTTGGACCCTTCGGGTGAAACCCCAGACCCCAAACCCTCAAGCCCTCAAACCACCAAACTCTCAGACCAACAAACCTTCAAGCCCTAAACGACAACCTACCTCTGTAAGCACTTTTATATATAAGGGCCTCATTGAAAGGAGCCCTGGAAATCTAGGTTTTGTGGGGTCCAGGCGGGCCCCTGAACCCTCAAAATCGAAGCTCTGAAACCCTGAAACCCCAAAGCCCTACATCCTCACAGATTTCTCATAGAGCCCTGAAAAGGATCCCTTTAAGAACCCTTCAAGGATCCTTGGAAGACCCCTCGACCCTAAACCCTAAACTCCTAAACTCCTAAACCCTAAACCCCTAAAACCCTAAACCCCTAAACAGCAGGTCGAAGGCTTCATGAAGTCCGAGCGGATTCACAGGCCCCTTGGGCCAAGCCAGGGATTTGGGAGCTTGTGGGATTACGGGTTCAGGGTTTAGGGATTTGGGGATTTGGGGGTTTAGGGTTCAGGGGTTTAGGGTTTAGGGTTTAGGGGTTTAGGGTTTAGGGTTTAGGGGTTTAGGGGTTTAGGGGTTTTGGGTTTAGGGGTTTGGGAGGTTGTGGGTTTTTGAGGTTTAGGGGTTTGGGGCTTAAGGGTGTTCAGGGGTTTGGAGTTTCAGGGTTTAGGTTTGGGGGTTTAAGGCTTGGGGTTTTGAGTGGGTCCCGGGGAAATGAAGGCCGGGGGAGGGGGGGGTTCGAGGTTTTGGAGGGGTGATTGTCGGGGTATAGCGTCGAGATCGGGGATGAGGGTTTAGGGAGGGGAGTTGGGTTGAGGGTGAGGGTTCGGATAGATGGTGAAGACTTCGGGTGTATGATGATCTAGGGTCTTAAGTTCGGATGGAAAGTCTCCATTTCTGCAACCTTGTTACCACAAAGTCCTGGAGCATCAAGATTTTAGTCGTTAAGCTACGAGAACTCGCCTGGACCTTCAGAAACCCGACTCATAGGGTTGAAGGGTTTAGGAGTTAAGAGGCTCATAGCGGCCTTAAAAGTAAAGGTGTTGGGTTTAGGATTTAGGGTTGAGGGAGGAGCAGAGCAGGAGCATGAGCAAGAGTAGCAGTAACGGCAAGAGCAGGCGCAAGAGCACAAGACCAAAAGCAAGAGCAGGAGCAGGAGAAAGAGCAAGAGCAAGAGCAAGATCCCTCAACAGTGACAGTAGAGATAGCAGTACCCCCTAATCGCAAAACGCATTTCCTAGTTTTTGAAAGGGGGGTCCTCCCGTTTGATATCAGGGGGAAGGGGTTATACGATATGTGCCCAACCGAATACCTGAATCCCCAAACGGGAACCCCCGAAGCGCAGGGACTTTCAAGAGCCCCGACCCATCCAAACAAAAACGTTAAAACCTAAACCCTAAACCCATCCAAACAAGAACTTAACACGCGGTGTCGGGTGCAAAGAAAGTCGTTCTACACAGCCTGTGCAGGTTCTCCAACACTGCTTCGTCGCGGTCTCAGTAAAGATTTGTGATTTAGGGTGTGTTTGTTTAAGGGTAGTGACTCATAGTATTGCCCTGTGGAGTTTGATACAGACTTGACGGTTATAGGGTAAACCTAGGCCCTAAACCCTAAACCCTCTGGTTGCCTGGTGACGGGGGTTTAGGGTGTAGGGGCTTTGAGGCAACAAAAATCCGAGGTTCGGGATCGTCACCTTGAGGTCAGACTGCTCTCCCGAGTCGGTCTCGACTTCGGTTTAGGGTTTGGGGTTTAGGTTTTGGGGTTTTGGGTTTTGGGTTTAGGGTTTGGGGTTTAGGGTTCGGGGTTTGGGGAGTAGGGTTTAGGGTTTATAGGCTTGTTGTTTTCCCCCGTAACTGTACCTGTAAAAACCTGCCTTGCAAGGGCGGTTATAAGTACATCGAAGGAAAAGGAAACTAGGTGAAGCCGCCCGACCTGATAGCTGGGGGCATACTAGCATGACCTCGACGTGCAGGTCCTATGAGCAGCTCCTCAGACGATATTCGAATTTAACTAAACCCTCGCTTTAGACAGTTCTAGCCGTATGATTTCTTTGAAACTGTTGAATGAAGGAACAGACAGTGGCGATGTGAACTACTTATGTTCTACTTCATAATCGCTATGCTTATCGTTGACATCTCCGTCCCATTTTCTCTTCGTCATCATCTTCGTTCTGCTTAACATTTCGTCTTCGTGCTGCTTATCGTGTTTGTTTGCTCTTCGTGTCCATCTTCGTTCTGCTCAAAATTTTATTTTTGTTTTGCTTATCGTTTTTGTTTGCACTTCCTTTCCATCGTCGTCTGCATAGTAGTTTTCTCTTCGTTGTGCATATCATACCGCTGTGGGCCCTCATTTCTATCTTCGGTTCTCTTGCAGCTTGTTCTGGTATTTTATCATCGCATGCCGCATCTTTTTATCATATGCATGGTCGTTTCGGTTGTATTCACGCTTCATTGCTGCATTTTGTTAAGTGCTTGTCTTCTTTCTCTTTGACTACAGTAGTGGGTGTTGTTTTTCTCTGTGGTGTGGTGGGTGGTCTCTGTGGTTTGGCCTGGTTTGTCTGTATGGTGGCGGGGTGGGCGGGCGGGCCTGCGGGCGGGGGTGCCGGGAGCGGAAAGTCAGCATATTCCAGGGAAAGTGTCACTTTCATTATTATCAGTTTCAGTAGCATGTTCATTAAACTAGCATTCTCATCATCTTGTTTTTTGGGACAAGGGGTTATCATTCTCTGGTTTGTCTTGTTTTAACCAGTTTCCTTATCATGTTCGTCATCATTGTATTTCCAGTCCTCCCAGACAGTGCGGCACACTATCAGCAAAAGCGACACGAATCTGCCTGGTAGCTCCGTACCTAGACGCCTCATGGCAGTGGCCATAGTGGGAGCCAGAAATAAAACTGCTGCGCCAGTTTCTTTCTCCTGGTGACAGCGATGCGAAGCTTCTGAACCATGAACGCCATGGTCATCCATTTCCGAATGAGTGAATGACCAATCGTAAATCGTAGGATATCGGTATCGCGACACCATGATGACAATAGCATGTCCGAAGGAGGTGATGAAAGGAGTCATACTAGAATGCAGGATGACCAAAACAACGATTGCGGACTTGATCAACACCAGGAAGATTCGATCAGGGATGGAAAAATCAAACCCACACAACCAATCCGAAAATGATGAGCAAAATAATAATTGAACCAGGAGTGAAGAGAGGAATTATAGATAAAAAACAAGCGAAGCCAGAACTGATAAGGACCATGGCGATGGAATCGACGAACACGATGAAGACCAAACGAAGCCCCGAGCGATAACAGACATGATAACAGCATGGAAAAGCAATTATTCCCAGCTTACGAGCTGTCATGCTTGAGAGTCTCATAATTCTAGGCCCTACCGACCTTTATGAGTCTGGACAACAAGTATTTGTTGAACCCTGCTGCAGCCCTAGGCCCGTGTTGTGTTTCAGCCTCTGGCCATAGCTTTTTGATGGGCTTCGGGAGGCTTCTACACGAGGCAAAAAAGCAGAATTTCTGCAGAGTGTTCCTAAACCCTAAACCCCAATACCCCAAAACCCTAAACCCTAAACCCTCTGGTTTCTGATAGTATAACTCTGTTTTATTCGGGGAGGCTCAGGGCTTCTTGGTCTGCGTTAGGGCGTGGCCTCAAGTTGCAACTGTGGCACCCTAAGCCTTAGGCCTACACTGAACCTTTAACCGTGATTCAACCCTAGACCCGAAACCATAAACCCCTAAACTCAAAACCCTAAATCCCAAGCCCCAAAACCCTAAACCCCAAGCCCCAAAACCCTAAAGCCCAAGCCCCCAACCCTAAACCCCACAACCCTAAACCCCAAAACCCCAAACCCCCAAGGACCCAAGACTGCTTTCCTGCGGCCTTCGCGTCCCTAAAGCATCCAAGAATCCGAAACCGTTTAGGCTCGCGGACCACACAAACCGGTTTAGGACTTAGGACTTTGGGTTTGGGGCTTCGGGTTTAGGGTTTAGGGCTCAGGGTTAAGGGTTTGGGGTTCAGGGTTTAGGGTCCATATATTCTACTATGATTCCTGGAACTAGGCTCCCAAAGCCCTAGTAAGGATGGACTTTCGTCACCCAGTTCCATCTGGGAAATACTAAGGTTCACTATACAAGCATTGCAGTAGAGGGCGTAACCTTTACCCTTGTCAGGATACAGTGCAGACTATAGGTATTGTAGGCACGAGGACTCCCAAAAAGCCTCGTAAATGGGTTTTAGCAGCTAGGGCGAGCTGTAACGTCACTGTAGTGTCACTGTAATTAGAAAAGTTTTGAACAGGCGTAGCCAAAGTTCGATGATCCCTCAAATAAGTCCCCTTATAGACCTTATCGAGTCGTACTGGTTGTCTTGATTTTATCAAGGCCCGTGTGTTCAACATACGAAACCTATAACAAGCTACATGAGAACTTTGTCCTAAGTTTCAACCCATACACACTGAACCCAACACCCGAAAACTGAAGCCCTCACTCAACCCTGAGCCCCGGTGTCCTCTTTCCCGAGGCTGGATGGCAGAAGAGCTGTCCGGCCCTGAGTACGGCTGAGTACGGCTTGTTTTGGTGGCTTAAAGTAGGGTATCCCTCCGCAACAGTTCTAAGCGTTCCATTCGCTCTTTGCTTGCGCTTCATGCCTTTGGTTCATGAGGTCCCGAAACCGTGTAGAGTTGAGGAACAAGGGATCCTTCAAGCGATCCATCAAGGGATCCTTACAGGGTTTTGGGTTTAGGGCTTCAGGGTTCGCGTTCAGGGTTTAGTTAGTAGGGGTGAAGACTCTTCTGTGATCCTATTCCCCTCGTAACTCCTTTATAATTATAGTCAGGTATAAGATACGGCCCATCCTATTCTCATCTTTCAGTCCAATACCCTAAGGCTCCATGTGCCTATATAGTATGTGTATAGGCCATTAAAGTGCCTATGGAAACCCTTTTAAGGCCCAAGTATATACTATATCTGCACATGGAGCCTTTGGGATAGTGGTGGCATCGAGGCTTTGCATTGGCTTGGGCGTGGTTTGCGGCGTAGGGCTTGTGCGATCTGTGTCGGGCTACTGTTCGCAGCTTGAGAAAGGGGCCTAAATAAGTAGAATTAGGTTTTTGGGGACACACAGTTCCATACTCTAACCCTACGGAAGAATACCAGCAGTTATTTAGAACCCTCAAGCCTCAATCCCTGCGCCTTAAACCCTGCTTCTATCCCAAAGGGTCCTGAGCACTTGTATAGCAGAGTGTAGGGTTTCTACAATGAAAACTCTTCCTATGATTTGGGAACGCATCCTCCATAATAAAGTACAGTAGGACCCTTTCGGGATATTGGTAGTAAATCCTAAGCCCTCCGAGGTCGCCCCCCTACTATATAGGGTACTAGAGCCCCTAGGGCCCTATGTAGTAGGTACCTGGGGGGTTAGGGGGCATTAAGGGATAGGTCCTTTTTGATTCTGTCAGGGCTCTAGCCAGGACAGTAGGGCATTACACCTGCGGGGTCTCCTTGGCGCTTTTGATTCTAGTGTCTGTAGTTGAAGCTTTTCGAACGGGGGGTAGCTTTGTTCTTGAGGGAATCCTAGATAAGGAGGCTAAAAGTTTAGCTTTTGGGAGGGGTACAGAAGTCAGACAAGAGCAGACCTCCTATCTTTGGGTTTTGGGGTCTTGTGGGGTCTAGGGTCACAGCCCCAGACTGCTGCCACTGAGGCTTCCGAGGTGAAAATGCGGAAGCCGATTCTGTGAGGCTGTGCCTGCTACTGATAATGCCTGACACATGCGGAAAAAAGGCCAGGGAACGTCACGCCGCCCCGGAAGTCCCCCAAAGAAGGCCAGAAAAACCTTCGCGCCAAAACCTCATACCATCCCGACACAAGAAAGCCAATTGCCTCCCTTCATGTAGAGGCCTATTCCAGGGATCCTGATCAAACTGATAGTTTTCTATGCCCCCCAAACCATCTTCTCATTACCAAGACCCTGTGGCGAACCCCTTCGCGGAGCCCTATCTAAAAATGAAGGCCCTCTCTGCGCACCTCAACCCTGTATATGAGACGGAGAGTCGAGACCTGTCTTCGGATCTCCTAATATGGGCCTGCATACCACACACACACACACACTTGCAGACGAGTCATCCTTACCTTGATGGATGCTGTTTGTGCTAGCTTGTTACACTGCTTCTCTTCAATTGTCTCCAGTGCCACATGGAGCCCACTGGCTATCCCAGATCGCTTCACGTCTTCGTCCGGCAGTGGATGATAGAAGGCTCACTGCCCCCTACAAAATGGGTACAAGGTCTTACATCCTTCGGAACAGGAGTTGCGCACACACGAAACCGGCTAAACCGGTAGTGCAAATGAACGAGCTACCAAACGTCGAAGGCAGTAGGCGGCTAGACAGAAGCTGCACCCTCAGCTCCACAGAAGCTCCACATTCACAGCCTTGCGGCTTCAGAAAACCCCAGCGTTCCAACCTCCGAACAACCCTGAAGCCTTGCCGTTTGGGCTTTCCTAATAGCTCCACAGAAGCTCCACACTAGACTTAGAAAACCCAGCTTGGAGGATCATGGGGCGTAGTAAGTAAGGTTATAAGTACCCTAACCAGGGGCTACAAGTAGTTGTATAAGTATAGCTACCTTATTCAGAACCCGAGTTACTAAGTCAGAAGGATTGCTATAAGGGTATTGGAAGGGTTAGGCATGTCTCTTTATGGGCCGTCTGCCAATCGTCCAGGTAAGACATTGACCTCCAATCCCAGACCCGATTGAGCTCCGATGTCTGCATTTGGCCCAGAGGCTCTTCGACAGGCGCCCTCCGTCCAGCCACGCTAGTTGCAGCAGACTTCCTAACCTTCCGAATGCAGCGTTTAGGGTCTAAACTCTAAACCCTGATCGTGCAACCCTGAATCCGAAATCATCGAGCCCTATAGACCCCAAACTTCACATCTTGAGACGAAAAGCATCGAAGTCACTGAGGATTGCAGAAGTATGTAACATAGCTGTAAGGCCAATGGTATTAGAAGACCCAATGACCAAGGTTCGTTAGCGCAGAAAACCCGGACCCTTATATAGGGAGCAGGAAGGCCTTTTGGTCAGCACTTCGCTTGGCCCCATGGGGGCTCTGGCTCCTCTGGATCTACTCGTGGTCCACCTGGCCGACTTGGATTCATAGCAATCCTCTGCAAGAACTTAAGCCTAAGCCCCACTAGACACAAGACCCTAAACCCTAAACCCTAGGCTTTAAAAGACGACTCCTTGTTCTTCGCGCCAGGTCTTCGGCTCGCAGCTTCCGGCGAAGTCTTTCGCCGAGGATCTGACGCACGTAGGGTTTCGGGGCTCCGTTGAAGGAATCCTATGAGGTTTCCTTTGAAGGTCCTTTTAAGTGTTTTCTCGTTAAGGGATCCATTTACGGTACTGTAAGGTTTATGTAGGTGTTTAGGACTTAGGGTTTTGAGGTTTCGTGTAAAAGGTTCCGTTCAGGGATGCCATACGGGTTATCTTTTTGGGGTTCATCGTCAGGGAACTACAGGCTTATGATTTAGGAGTTGGGGTTTGGGGGTTTTGTGGTGTAGAGTTTGGGATTTTGAAGCGTAAGGGTTCCTTCTAGAGTTTCCTTTAACGAGGTTACTTTTAATGGTTGCGATGCAGACATTATAGGGATACATTAGCAAGGGCATTTTCAGTCTAGTGTAACGGGATCTACGGAATTACAGCTTAAATCATCGTTACTTCGCACTCCTCAAATACGGTATCTTTATAAAGCCTGACCTACCAAGTCCCCTGATCCTCCACGTAAGGATGCTGTAAGGGGATCCGATGGACTGAAAAGGGGATCAAGGGTATTACATAAGGGCTTAGGGGTAGAGCTTGGGGATTGGGGCTTAGGGTTTGGGGTTTTGGGTTTGAGGGTTCTCTCAAGACGCTATAAGGGCTTATGGGGTTAAGGGTTCAGTTTTCAATCTCGAGCATTTTGGGCTTCGGGTTTAAGGCTCCGGAGTCTTGAGCACTGCCAATATGGAAATAGTACTGTTATACTGTTATACTATACTGCACACCAAAACCACCCCAAACCTGAATAACTATGAATATAGAATTCAGATATTACTACACAACAATGAGCACCAAGACATGATTTTACTAGTTATGGCCCCTATATTAGGGCCTATTAGGGTTTTAGGCGCTTCGAGGGCACGGGATGTCGGACTTGTGACAGCGGGCTTGGCATAGGAGATTAGATTTGGGACTCGGGTTTAGGGTTTGTAGGGTGTCTTGTCGCCCTTCGGGTTTACGGCCTCCTGCTTAATCTGTACGTACAGGCAAAGCAGAAGAGGTCTCATCAGTTTGGATAGTAATATCCTTTCCCGACACATGACAGTCCCTATACGGCCAGCCTTAGAGTCCGATTCGAGTTCTGATTTCCTTGTGTTGGCACCTATGCCGTCGTCACGGAGACTTCAGGGTCCTTCATGACGCGCAGTTCGCTGGATCGAGCCCCATGTTCTGGGGCCTGGGGCTTCCCTGATACGGGGTTTATCCTTATTACTGAGAGTCCAGAACCGACTGAATCCGAAACCCTAGGGCTCGGGCCGTTCCAGGCTTATCGGGTTTACGATTTGCGGATTGAGGGTTTAGGGCCGTTTAGGGCCTTCCATGGCCGTCTCCGTCCATGTGTCGCTGCTGAGTGGCCAGACCACCACGATCAAGGCCGGCTCAGTGTAGTTTGTTTATGGCTTGGGGTTTACGGTTCAGGGGATGTGCAGGGTGTCTATGTTTACTGTTTGTTGATATACGACAGCCCTTGTTTGTTTCAACTTTAGTGGTTGTGTCTACATAGGTGTATTTACAGACAGTTGTTGCAAGCATGTGTTTCTAATATGAACATGAAAACGAATTGAACATATATGCACATCTGAATATGTATATGCCTTCATATGTACATCTACTAATTTCAAACAAACAAACGAACAAACAAACAAACAAACAAACAAACAAACAACCAAACAAACAAACAAACAAACAAACAAACAAACAAACAAAGAAATACATAGATAAATAAATGTATGTATATATATATATATATATGTATACTCGTATTTGCATATGTTTTTTGTTTTTGGATATGATTTTTAAATGGAGACGAACATGTATATATGAATATATATATATATATGCATATGCATGTGTATTTGCTTATGTATATGTATACGTCTATGAATATGTACATGTAAATGAATATGATTCTATATACTCTCTCTCTCTATATATATATATATATATATGTACAAACTTGTTTAGTTATTTGGTTACTGGCTCATTACAGACGGTGCAACAGAGTGCACAGCTTCTGTTCTGTCAAAGCTAAACCTTGACACTGTTGCGTTTCCTTTGATAGCATTACAGAGGTCAGAGTTTACAGCCTAAAGTTTCGCCTTGGGGGCCTATCGAGCTAGTTCCCTGAGGCGGTTGCTTATTTTGAGTTTAGGGTCTGCTGAAGTAAACAAGTTTAAAGTGCCAATCTTAAATCCTAAACCTCATGAAGCTCTTGATCCTTGAAAGACACTAAACTAAGCCCTGCATGTAATTTATACACCGAACCGTGGGTGCAACATTTTAGAAATCCCAAGTTTGCGAAAATGATGACCCCAGATCTCCGATCTTCAACAGTTTCCACTATTTATGGTTCAGAGTTTAGGGTTTAGGGGTTAGATGTTTGGGGTTTATGGTTCAGGGCTTAGGGGTTTAGGGTTCAGGGGTTTAGGGCTTAGGGTTTAGGATTTAGGGGTTCAGGGTTTAGGGGTTTAGGATTCAGGGGTTTAGGGGTTTGGGGTTTAGGGTTTGGGGTTTATGGGTTAGGGTTTAGGGGTTCAGGGTTTATGGTTCAAGGTTTAAGGTTTATGGTTCAGGGTTTAGGGTTTATGGTTCAGGGTTTAGGATTTAGGGGTTTAGGGTCTTGGGTTTAAGGCGTCGTAGCCCTAGCCAAATTACATGGTCTGAACATCATGGCGCAGGCGTCTTTGAACGACAGCGTCAACGAGCTGCGGCTGTCGGCGCAAAGGCAGCTGAAAGCGGCGTGGGCAGCAAATGTCGAAGGTTCAATTTAGAAAAAAGGGGTGAAGTACTAGCACAGGATATCGGGGGCCAGAGTATGTTCTGTTTTGCTGGTAATCACTTTGGAAACTTCGGATTTTATTATAGCATCGGGGTTTAGATTGCATACATTAATGCCATTGGAGTCTCGTAGGAACTGTTACCGGCTCACACTGCTTGATCGATAACGATTTCGGTGCAGCAGCGACGTACTTACGGGTCCTTACATTCAGGATCCGCTGCTCAGGTGACTGATAGGGCTGATAGGATCCCTTACTTCCGAAATACGGTTAATGATTTATATCCTGCACTACCCATAATAAAGAATATTCCATAAGTCTGATCGTTTAGGGTCCTTAAGGTACTGCAGGATTTGTATCACCAACAGTAGTTCAGGTCCCCTTTGATTGAGTGGGCTTGGGTTCGCTTGGATTGAGATCCGGGCCGGATCTAGCAGACTTTGTTTCGTCAACTATCTTTGGACAGATTTGGGTTTAGGGCTTCGGAGGGGTTGTACAATGTATTTCTCCCTTAACCCTAAGCCCGAAACCCCAAATACTAGACTCCTAAGCCCCCGAACCTCTCTTTGCTCATGTGTCTTCTGAGCCCGGACCAAGGAGGCCTGCATCTATCAGGATCCCTCAACCTAAACCTAAACCCCCAAATTCAACGGGTCCTGGGTGTTGTTATGGGTTTAGGGTTTAGGGTTTCGGGATACTTTCCCAAGTCATATTGATGGTAAAGAAAATAGAAACCCTACATACTAGTATATAGGTACTTTGGACCCTTTGGGGCAGCCTTACACGCCCTAAACCGGGGGCTGGCTCTACTGCCAGCGGTGCCCAGTGCAAGAGACTCTTCTGCTCAATGCCAGTCGCAAGCTGGCATGGCGTGGGATCTTGGGATGCCCAGGACAGGAGGAGCTCAAGAAGCGTTGCCTGCACTGGAAGAGAAGTTGGCGACTGAGGTTCGCGCCCGCCAAGAAACAGTCGAGCAGGCTCTGAGCATGCTCAAGGAGCTGAAACAAAAGAAGGCGAGCAACCTGCTGCATGCGAGTTAGTTTCATGGCACCAATGTGCTTGGTAATACGCACGTGGCTGCTCCAAATGCCAGGACCAGCACATCACAGGAGCCTTAGAGATGTCGGGTTACTGGTGGACCTGACAGCCGGATACCCCCAGACCCGCAACACAAATACGAGTACCACCCAAAACCCTAAAATCCGAAACCCTGAACTGAGCCCCTGAACCCCTAAACCCTAAATTCCAAGCCTTGCACACGAAGTCCTGTCAAAGCCGTGGCACAAGAAACGCGAGCCTAACCCTGAAGCCATGAAAGAACCGGAATCGCTCGTACCACCTCACCAAAACCTTGAACAACTCTATATTATAGGGACCTTAATAAGTAGAATAGGGTTATACTATAGTAAGAATAATAATAAGGAACCCCCCAAATGGGGTACTACCCTGAGCTTGAGCTGGTAACGGTCGAGCCACCTCGAACACTAAACCATGCAGAACGGCCCCAAGGCAGCAGGACCAGCCTGAACCCTAAACCCTAGCCATACAGAGTGGTAGAGAAAGTCGCCGTTAGCCTCTTTCGGGCACTCGAAATGCATATGCAATCCAAGATCAGAAAGTTTGACGCATAGCTCCCCTTTAATGTAAAGTTTGGACAAGTCGGCCGACAAGAAGGAGGCGCAGCCAACAAGCCTCGAAAGCCTGAAGCGTTGTGGTGCCCTTACAGAGTCCCCTTGCAGGAACCTGTAAAGGAGCCCCTGAACAGGCAGCCCCGCAAGCCTGAACGTCAAAACCCGAAAACCCTCAAGCATTGAAAAATAAATCCCTTACAGGAACCTATTGAGTCTAAGGCTCATACTAGCCCAAGAGCCTTATATGGTGTGCTCTTTAGGCCGAAAAGCATTATGATATGAATCCTTAGAGCCTCAGGGTAAAAAAGAGGGGTTGCAGGTGGGCATTGCTGAGCTCTTGACTTGCGATGGCCGCACGCTATGCAGCACAAAGGTTCTCGAGGCTAGCAGCTGATGTTTTGCAAGAGGGTTTGTTGGGTTCTGCAAAGAAGGTTCCTACAAGATTTAGGGGTTCAGGGTTGTAGGGTTTCCGTCTAAGGGTTCCGGCAAAGGTTCAGGGGTGTCGGGGCTGCTGGGTTCTTTAAAGGTTCCTACAGGTGTTTTGGGTTCGTGTTAGGGTTCCCATGAGGTTTCGGGGTGTTCCTTGCATGCGTTTAGGATTTGGGGGTGGCTCTGCTACAGGGCATCTATGGGCTCATACCCCACCCTTGTCTTGCTCTGTCATATACCAGATCCTAACTAAAGAGCCAGGTACCCAAAAAAGGGGTAGGGTACGAGCCTATCGGCTATGATCAGAGCAATTTAAATTTGAGGGGGTCACATTCACAGAAAGACGAGCAATCATGGACCTGGGTACAACAGAAGCTATTCTTTAATCTTTGGGGTGCCTTGCTTTAATTGAGCAGTTCTAGAAGTAGTAGACGAGCCCGGTGTCTATAATTTGCGACGAGCAGGGAGCATGCCAGGTTATAGCAGCCTTCTTCAAATTGCTCCAGACCAAAAAACGTAGTGCTGCATGCCACAGACATAGTTTTCAAGAGGGTCTTCCATCTTTGCACCAGTGCAGTCGGATCATTATTCCCAGGTCATGTACAAGTCAGTCCCCACACGGCTTTGAAATCGTTTGGCATGATCCTGCATGCATTCACACATAACAACAGCACTTGTGGCCTTTGGGATTGGAGCCTGTGTTTCGTCGAATCCTGCACTCGTTTAAACCGTATACAGTGACGGCGTTGGATAAGAAACTATTGTATCCGAGGCAGGGTACCCTGAATTTCTTATTTAGATAGCGCTCGGTTCAGGGTC
>CAJNDV010030925.1:18214-35701 GCA_905221635.1 Symbiodinium sp. CCMP2456 | reverse complement strand
AAAAGACATTTTGACACAAAAAAAGACATTTTTGATCCTAGACTCCCCCAAACTCTAAGCCCTAAGCCCTAAACTCTAAACCCTAAACCCTAAAACCCTAAAGCCCTAAACCCCACCTAAACTCTAAACACTAGACACTATATAAACCCTAAACCCTTCAGAGTCTCCCTTGGATGCAGGTGGGTTTTGCACCCTCGATGATGCCGAGCGCCTGCGCCTCGAAGTGGCGACTTCTTTCTCAGGGTAGCAGAGGGGTCTTAGGGTTGGGGTTATGGGGTTTCATGAGTACTGTCTTGTGGGTCAAGCTGGGCAGTAAGGGCAGCAGCCGAGTCCCTTGTGGAAAAGGGTTTAGGGTTTAGGGTTTAGGGTTAAGAGCCGAAGTGTAGCAGAGGGGTCTTAAGAATGACTTCTGGAGCCACTCTTCGGATTCCCTAAACTTGCCACGATTAGCGTAATATTGACTACTAGTACTAGTCTTGTGGCTCCCTAAGCTAACCATAATTACCACAGTGCTGTTCTGTGGGTTCCTCATAATATTTTGATACAGTGAACCGCTGAGAAAGTTGGAACATGTCTTAAGGCTGATTAACGCGATGCTTGAGGATAATGATGTTTCAAACTTCAGCGTGCTTTTGGATAGACTCATTCCTCTGTTTGTGCTGCTACGTGTCTTGTCTTGCTGTTCTTAGGTCGTGTTCGTAGAGAGAGAGAGTGTGTGTTGTCGTTGGGACATGCTGCTGTCTTGATCAAAATTTGGCTGCTCGGGTCGGGTACTCCATACATGCGAACAATCTCAAGACAATGCTGCTCCTGATGCGGCTGGGAACTTTGATGCGATGATGTTCTTTTCGATTCCATCCTCTGTCACCGGTCATTTAAGTTCCATGTTGCACTTCTTTCTTTGACTCTTTCTCTCTCTCCATGGCGATGTGGAAACTCACAGAACAGCCTGCTTGGTCTTAGCCGCGGCGCGGAAACGCAACCAGCCCCAGCCAAATCTGCCCTTGAGAAGAAGTCGAAGCCGACTGGTGTGGATGCTGAAAGCAACATAACCCCAAAGCCTGTGGAAATCATGCATTTACCTAGGGTTTCTCTACCTTGCTTGCCAGGATTACGGCAACATGCCAATGTGGCAAACCGAGCATATGCCGATGCCTAAGGTAGACTTGAATCGGGGCCTGGGTGTCAGGTCATAAGCTGAGTTGCAGACCACGGGCCATGATCCTGAGGTTTCAGAACAGAAGCGCCCGTACAAACGATTAGGTTCTAGCAGCGCCCAAGCCTCAGCTGGCAAACATTGGGCACTTCATTTCTAAAGCTCCTACTAAATTTGCCTAGAGCATCCTAACCCCACACCTAAATCTTCTAGATTCTAGACAGCTGCTTCCTTGGTGCGCAGTGACCCATAGAAGATCAGCTGGAATGGTGGAGTCGGTTGCTCTTCCCACTCGGTCGTAGACTTTTGAGTTGCATGCTCACAGTATGCGGTTCTAGTTGTTGGCTTCGTCTTGTTGTGATGTTTCCATGGCACGTTAGATATCATATCAGTATGGTATGGTTTTAATGCCTTTGTATTCCATTCTATTCTGTTCTGTTCTGTGACATGATAGCTGAAAAGCCTTAAGCCCCCTACACCCTGAGAACCGTAAACTCAGAAGCCTTTAACCCGAAACCCCTAGAACCTAAACCCTGAGAACCCTGAACTTGCCTGCTTGTGAGAGAGTGAGAGACGAAACCCTGAGAACCCTGAACTCAAAATCAAAAGCCTTAAACCCTAAAACCCTAAACTCAAAAGCCTTAAACCCTAAACCCCAAACCCCTAAACCCTACGCCCTAAACTCAAAAGCCTTTGCCTTCGAGCTCCCGAGCTCTGGGATTTGAAGCTCTCACGTCGGACCTCCTCCCTAGAAGGGCCCCCTGTGCCTAGGTTCACAGACAGCCCTGTGCCCCTAAAGGTTCTGATGAAGGCATTTTGGGGTTAAGGGTTTAGGAAGGGTTTAGGGTTTAGGGGTCATATACGAGAGCAGTTGCCTTGAATAGGCAGCGGAGATGCGGCGTGGCCTCTGTTAAGATTGAGTCCTCGCAGGCAGTGGGTCTATGCGATCGCCAAGCGTAAGTGGAGGTACGTTGGACACTGTCTTCGCGGGCACACTCGGTCTCTGGAGCTTGCTTCGCTCTATGCGCCTTCCTGCGTGGAGCAAGCCCTGGCAGTGGGAGGGCCCTGGAATCACGTGCTCAGCTGGACTTCGCCAGTCGGCACAGGATAAGGTTTTCTGGAATGATGGAGCTGACAGACTTGCACTGCAGAACATGGATGGCCTTGGCTATTATCTGCCTCAGATGCGGGCGAGCTGACGTTTCCAAGTCGATGATCTTAGTCAGGCTTGCAGCTACTGTCTCATGGCAAAGCATGTATTTATAATTGATGTCCTGGTGAATCCCGACGTTCAGGATTGTGTGCTGTTGGAGCTGCCAAACGTGGTCAGGGAGGTTTGGCTTCAACATTCGGTGATCGTTGCGTGGAGTACAAGTCCTAGGGGGTGGGGCAGAAGAGGCAATGCTGGCAGATCCAGTCCGGTTTCAAAAGGGTTTAGGAAGGGTTCTTTGAGACTGTTCGGGATGGTTACTGTAAGGGTTCCACAATGAGCTTCGAGTGCGAGTGCTAAAATGCTAAGAAAAGGTTCCATAAGAAAGGGGCCCGAAAATTAGATCGGGTTCCTGTAAAGTAGCGAATCACATAAGGAGTTCTGATTTTTCCGTCGAGCTGTGTGGGCTCCTGGAAGAGGACCACTGTTGTGACTTACGGGGTAGGTGGCTTACAGGATATGCGGCCTCCGTGGCTTAGTTTGTTTCCCCCTAAGCCCTGAACACATCGAAAAGTGTACCAAGTCAATTCCCTGAATCCTAAACCCTGAACTCTAAAGCGTAAACCCCGAACCCTAAACCTAAGCCCTTATCGACTCGAGGCCATTCCCGCCACTGTCGACCGCGCCGCAAGGCGCCCTCCCGGTTTAGGGGGTTCAGGGTTTAGGGCTCCAGGGTTGGAGGAACCCAAACTTTCACGCTGGCTTTTCTGCCTTTTTGCTTTGATACCCTAAACCATGAACCCTAAACCCCTAAACCCTAAACCCTGAACCCTCAACCCTAAACCCTCAACCCTAAACCCTAAATCCTGCACCCTAGGAGGTGGAGGAACTCAAAAGCCGGCAAACCAATTTGCAAGAGGCTTGCGAACTAGCGAGCGCTAAGAAGGGCAGAGGGCGCTGTGGTGGTAAGTCTTTATGAAATGAGTTTGCTGCACTATGCCCACGGTCAAACTCTCAAACTCTCAAAACCCTGTTGTAACCACTAAGGCCCAGCTAGTTCTGGAATTTTTTCGGGATTTTTCAACGGGGAAAAAACGAAACTCTTGTGGGCAGGTTTTTGGCGTGGGTCCTGGGACATGTGTTGGGCTCTTTGGGATGAGGTTTTGGCGCAAATCCGGCCACGCCTTACGCCCGCACTCAGGTTTTGGACCCAAAAACCTTTGAACAACCCCCTAAATCCCAAAGGTCCGAGAACTGTTAAACCCTTAAGACCCTGGACTCCAATGTTTTTTGTGTTCGTCCCATATATCGCCCTAAAGCCTAAGCTCTGCTGCTTCTGCTAGCCCTGGCCCTAACCCCAAAGTTAGAGGCTCCAATAATTAGCGATACTGTTGCTGAGGGTTCATTCTATAATCGTCGTATAATTTGCCAGAAAAGCCTCGTCGAGTGGTTGACTCCTGCATGAAGTAGCACTTAATATGTATACCCTACAGAACCTTTACAACCCTATCCATATGATTTACTACCCTAAACCCTAAACCCTAAACCCTAAACCCTAAACCCTAAACCCTAAACCCTAAAGCCTTGCCGGCCTTGTCTGAGTGTGAGAGTCGAAACCCCAAGACCCTAAGTCTAACCCCTACATTGGACTCTCTGGGAAGTGTGTGAGGCCAGGGTTTCCACCCGGGCTGGGGACCGCCAGCTTATTTCGCGCCTTGGAGAAGCCGCAAAATTCCGGTGGGTTTTGAAGGAGCAGGGGGTTTTGTAGTTGTTTTGTTTGGTTGGGGGTTTCGGGTTTTTGAGTTGGTGGGACATGGAGTGCAATTAGGGTTCAGTCTTCGCCTTCTTGTTCGCCTTCTGATAGGTTTGAGCTGAAAAGGTGAAAGCGCCGAAGGCTCGAGATGTCCATAGCACACTCTTAGGAAACTCGGCTCTTGACGCAGGGCTCAGCCCAGGTGTGGTTATACCACCAGCAAGCAAAGAAGAGAGACAGAAAGACGGAGAGAGAGAGAGAGAGCAAGAGAGTCGAGCGGCCCGCGGAGAGGAAAGAGTGGGGTTCGCGCGTGTTAGGGCCTGGAACGAGCGAGAGAGTGAGTGGGGTTAAGGTTGTTTAGTCCACGTGCCTTGAAGGACATGGTTTTCCCACCCATATCTACATGCAATGCTTTCGTTGAGCTTTCTAGTGTTGGGGTCTTGACACGGCTCTTCCGCGCTTCAGAAGACTATCAGTATTTTGTTGCTGTTAGTGCTATGATGGTGACTTGCGGTAGTGCTGGTCACAACAAGCGCTGAACCCGACACCGGTAGCAAGAACTGTCAAGTTACTTACCCGTGCTGCTCTGCCGAGGCGAGCCATCAGCCGCATCAGATTCCTCCTCCAATGCCGTTGCCCGGAAGCATGCGGTATGCGGTGGTGGTGGTGGTGGTGGTGGTGGTGGTGGTGGTCATAGTAGCAATAGTAGCAGCAGTAGGAGGAGTAGTGAGTAGTGGCGACAGCAGTATCAGTAGCAGTAGCAGATGAAGCGCAGCAAGGAACAGGAGGAGGAGGCTGGCAACTTAGATCCTTCCCTGCGACTCTGTGTCTCAGGTTCCAGCCCAGCTGCCCACCACCGATGGGACCTTTCAACGCTGGGCCTCCTCTGATGTTGGGAACTCAGAGGGCCCCTCCTATGGGTTTTAATGCGGTCCAGCCAGTTTGCGCACACCGCCCGCCGCCTTCCGAACACCCAGGTTGCCCAACTATACGACCTCGGCCGGTCGTCCGTGCGTGCCTTAAATTTTGAGGCGAACTGAGGTTCCAGTGTTGGGAATCCGTCGACGGTCCTTGAAGGTTTGCCCACACCAGCAACAACAGGGAAGGATGCACCCAGAGACTCCAATATCCCTTAATTAATTAAGGAATACACCTTAAATCATATTAAGGATCCTACTATAATTTAAGGAATATTCCTTAACTAAGGAATATTGGAGTCTCTGGGCAGTTCTGCATCCCCAAAACCAGGCCCCTCAGACCCCAAACCCTCTCCTCCAACATGTCAGGGCCTTTTTTCAGGATTTTTTGGGCAGGGCGGTGATGGTCGATGCCATTATGATACATGCGTGGAGTCGCACTTCTAACTCGCTCAGTGCTGATGCTGCAAGCCTCTTCATCATTCCAGCCTGGGCTCGAGCCAGGCGTGCAGAGTTCTAGGGGAATAGGCATTCTGCCGATGGCCAAACTCGGGGATGCATCGCTCCTGGAGCGGTTCCAAGCCCTCTCTTGCAACTGGGATTCCGGAGATGGCCGGGGATGTTCGAACTCCATGGAAGCAACTTGGCCGGCAGCGTAGTGACAGTGGCCGGGTTCAGAGATGTCTAGCATCGCACTTTAGAAGTGCGTGTGCAACAGCAGTAGCAGCAGAAGCAGGAGGAGGAGAAGGATGAGGAGGAGCAGTGGTAGTGGGCCGCCCAGCGAATTTCACTTGAGCTCGCTGGTGGTTCTGTCCGAGTGTTGCGCCACAGGCATGCTGGATCACCTCCTGCCAACATGTTCTCTGCGACACGCATGCAAAAGCCAGCTTCGCGAGCTCCGATGTGTGCTCTCCCCAGCTCATGCGCAGATTCATTATAGGGTTTAGGGTTTAGGGATTTCCGAGGATACCAGCACACAGGTGTCAGGAGACTTGAAAAGGCGACTGTATTGTGTCTTTGCTTGATGCAGGGCTGTGTGAAATCATGCAGTGCTGCATCCCAGCTGATCAACAGAGTCTGGGTTCAAAAGGGATTTCCGAGCCCTGGACACATGCTAGTGAAGCCCCAGACACCTCCGACCACTCCACCAGGTGCCCCGTCTGTGGCTTCCAGGGGGCGAAAGTGATTCGCGCCAGCTTGGGGAGGCCATAACGTTCTGATGATGGACTAGTAAGCAATGGTTAGTACCCCTGCATAGTCTCTATATTTCTCTGTGTGTATATATATATATATATACATACGCATGCAGTAGTACGTCCCGGGTTGGCTTAGAAATCTGCTATGGGTCTGTACCTTTTGAACCCTAAACTGTCCTAACCCTAAACCCTGAAGCCCTAAACGCTAAAGCCTTAAACACTAAACCCCCCAGAGAGCCCAATACCCCTTAATTAAGGAATATAGCTTAAATCATAATATTAAGGCCCCTATAATTTAAGGTATATTCCTTAATCAAGGAGTATTGGGTTCTCTGGGCCTGCACCCTAAACCCTAAACCCTAAACCCTAAACCCTAGGGACAGCCGGGCCGAGACCAAGAAGCGCCTGCTGCCTGGCTTGGCCCCATCCGAGCCTCGGATCCAGTCGCACAGTTTTTGGGGATAACAGAAGGGGCTATTGATGATTAGAATAGGGCTTGGGGGTATACTATGATACTATAATTATACTTCTAACCCGAAGCCCCTTGACCTCGCTGGCCGTACAGAGAGGAAGAGGGTGTATGAACAGGCTATAACAGGGTTTGGTTGATGGGAGCGTGAACGCCACCATTGTGTGGGGACCCAACCAGAAAACTTCAACCTACATGCATGCCGAAAGACTTCGAGAGCGGGCTCTACAGCCCCGCATCCTGAAACCAGCTACAGCCCTTAATATAGGGGCCTTAATAATTAGAATAGGTATTGGGGTCCTTTTATACTATACTTACAATCAGGAACCCCCAAAGCCCTAGTCTAACTACTAAGGCCCCTACATTAACCCTTATTCGCAGCCTACGGACAACAGCAAAGGAGATCATGGATGCTGCGGGGCGCAATCTCGAGTTCTGGGTGCGTCAGAAGGCGAATGCTATTCCTCGGTTACCCCCTAGGCTTTCGGTTTAGGGTTTAGGGCCTGGCACAGCATCTACGTCTAACCTTCGGCCTGAAGATGCCTGAAGTATCGGTAGAGGGTCTTCGGACACTATGACATGCTGGCTGGATCATGGAAGATCACTATGCCGTTGTTGGGGGTTTGGGATTTTGGGCCTCATTCCTATTCTGAGCGGTCAGATGTGTTTGTTGCACGACAAGGCGCCCCTGGTAGTTCCAAAGTGCCTGGGTGTTCGAAGAGGAGAGAGATGGAGCCACATAGAAATCGAGGTGTGCAAGTTTGTGATGTATGAGCCTGATCATAGGGGTAAGTCCTAAACCCTAAACCCTAAACCCCATATGACAAAGACTGGAGGGAGAGATCCGCCTTCAGCATGCAGGCTTTGGACTCGTCCCGACGGCGCGCGAGGTGCTCGAAGATCGAGGACGAGAGTCCTCCACTCGTGAGTCGAATCCACAAACAATCGGCTCAAAGGTTCTAGTATTACTATTGTTATTTTTATTATTACTATTATTATTAGTATTATTATTATTACACCTATTTTATTATTACTATTATTCATTATTATTACTATTATTCATTATTATTACTATTATTATGGAGAGTCGAACCTGCTTCATTGAAGCCTTTTGCCTCCTGTGCCTAGGAGCGTCTGGCCAATGTCACGAAGACTGCGGAGGTTGGAGGGCGAGGGCATGCATGAAATGATCGTCGTGCTGCTAATGGTCGAATCGGGGGAAAATGCGGTTCTTTTTGCGCATTTACACTTGGACTGCTCTTCATTGTGGTTGAAAGGCCAAGAACTGGCGGCAGTGTCACTACCAGCGTCTTTGTGTAGGCTTCTCGCCGTCTTCTCTTCGTGTTGGCCTGTTGCGCTCGTCCTCGTCCTCGTCCTCGTCGTCTCGTGGTCGTCTGCATCTGGAATCAAGTTCATATTGATCGTCGCCGTGGCTGTGGTTGTGTCCGTGCTGGAGTTGCTTGTGTTTCTGCGTCTGCCTTTGGTTGTGATTGTGGTCCTTGTTCTTATTTGTGTTTGTCTGCTGCTTGTGCATTTCGCAGTGGCTGTTTTCTGTGGTAATTGTCGTTGTCGTTATCGTCGTGGGGGTGGTGTTGGCGACGGCGGCGGCCGGTGGTGGCGCGGATCGCACGGGTGACATCGTAGTTGTAGATTTCTGGTTTGGCCATGTGCCTGGAAGAGGAGCATATCCAACAGAGCGAGAAGCAGCAGCAAGATCTGGCGGCAGAGGAGGTGCTCAACTTTGTGTTATATAGTAATGATACTGTGATGTGTGAGGCCTTCGCGCATCTTCGTGTGACGACATCTCTTACAGGGTTTTCTCCTGACGCCCTTCGTTGCTGAATATGGCTAGGGACGTGCAATCGCACTCTGTGTGCCGGTTGCGCTGTGTATGAGCCCGTGAGACGTAAATTAAATGCGTCAAACGCAGCCCATGAAGTTCTCCGATGTTCATAGGCTTTGGTGATATCAAGAGTGACTAATGTGTAGTGATCCCAGTAGTAGTGCTGAAAGACAGGATGACCATCACCATAAGGCTGCAAAAGGCCAATGCTGATAATATTACCAACCATGAGGAAGCCATGGAAGCGACCGGCAAGGTCAGGTTTCAAGTCTTTCTCAGTAGCCTGACGCTCAGGTGCAATTGGAAAAGCGACTGCAGATGTTGGAGAAGGCGCACCCAGCTTCGTGATCTTCGGTTTTCAGGTTCAGGCCAAAGTAGAAAAATAGTATGGTACAGTGTCGTAGAAGATAGGATGAGATCAGAGATGGTATGATGTGATAAAGACTCCTGTTGATCTCTTGGCTGCCTCTAGACAGCTTGCTGGCTGTTGATTCGGTGCTAGTGCAAAGTATCTCCAGCACTCTCGCCTGCAAGGCCCGGCTTTTCGAACCCGATTTCAGGATTGAGCCCTAAACTCTAAACCCAACAAGCCTGCCTTGTGCGAGCGTGAGAGCCCCAGAACTCCCTAAACCCCACAAACCCCAGCCCCTAAATCCTAAACCATCTGAAACCCCCATGGGAAAGCAACATATGAGCCCTGAGCTCTACACTTAACCCCTCAGCCCTACATTCGCTAAGCCCGCTGAGGAGCGCGCAGAAGTGGGGCATCAGATCGAGACGTTGAAGCGCGAGTTCATGGAGGCCGACGAGCAGCGGAGCCGGTTGGATCTCCAGGCACCTGGGGGTGCAGAGCCTGATTAGTTGGAACAGGGTTTGGGTTTAGAGTTTAGGGTTCAGGGAATATTTTGCGATAACCACGAATAGGGTTTGGAGGGTATTTTACGATAACCACAAGAAGGCTCCACAAATAGCATTGGTAATCATTGAGGCCCCTGTAGTAGCTGGTCAGTATTGCTGGCACGCGGCAGACCCAATTTCCTTTACCATGAAGATAGCAAGGGATCCCTCTGGAGTTGAAGGAGGAATTTTGCTGAATTGAGTTTGGCTGTTGCGGTAACTTAGCATTGTCGACGCAGAACTAGCTAAAGCAAACAGGCGTGGTCGCGACTGTAGCCAGAATGTATTCGACAGCTCGGGGTCTAAGGTTTACGGTCTATGGTTTACTTGCCTTCGCAGTTTCCTGCTTGTTTACATCGCCCTTGCTACGACTAAACCCTAAACCCTAACTTGACTCGAGACCTCGTCTGGCGGAGTCCGAGTTGCGAGAGCGTAACTCCAACAAGCACCCGGAAGCCTCAAATTTTGTGGCTGTGGGCACTGACGGAGAACAGATCATACAGTCAAATCCTGGCACTGCAAGGCCTTAACTTGCAACCGCAAGCTCTACTGGGAGGAACGGGGACCTCATTCAACAAACCACGAGCACCATGAGTACCTTGATTTGGGGCTTTGTGGAACAAAACGACACTTGCCTTGACCTTGCCTTTAACACTGTTTACACAGCTTACGGCTTCAAAAGGAGACCTGAGCGCTCTAAACCCCATAATGGAAGACCCTACCGAGCGCGAGCGCCCGAAACCTAAAACCCCAAACCTCAGGCCCTAAACCTGAAAAAGCCCCACAAAGCCCTAAACCCCTAAAACCCCAAACCCTAAGCCCAAGCCCTGAGCACCAATCTCCCCAGAGGTGGGTGGCTCCGTGCAGGAGGTCCTCAGGGGCTTTCCGGGGCCCGGACGTGGCGCTGGGGCGTCGCTGCCGCTTGGTGGAGTGGTTTAGGGCTCAGGGTTTGGGTTGAGGATTTTGAATTTGGGGTTCGGGTTCAGGGTGTTTGGTTATCGTCCATGGAGACCAAATGCAAAACAAGGTTTTCGTGTTTTGGATTTGGGTTTAGGCTTAGGGCTGTCGATCCCCACACCATCCTACACTCTAATGGCCCTTACAGTTCAGCCTTTTGTTAGTATGCTGCGAGGGGGGCTCGGGTCGTAGAAGACGGCCTCCCCCATGGGCTGTCACCGCGACCGGCACATTCAGCCAGCACTGTGATCCAGCTATGACGGTTGCTACTGTTGAGATGGTCATGATGGTTACTGCTTATCCTAATAATCGTCGTCACCCCGTCAGGAAGAGAGCAAGTGCCCAGAGTTTGCCCGGAGGTCGCGCCCATCGCAGCCTGCCGGACTGTCTTACAGCTTCGAAGGCTAAGGGCTGAGCATCTGAACCTTTCCCAGCCCCTAAAAACCCTAAACCCTAAACCCTCAACCCTCAAAAACCTTAAACCCTCAACCCTAAAAACCCTAAACCCTAAACCCTAAACCTCTTATTCTCGTGTTTACGGGCCGACCCGACTGAAGAGGCCGAGAGCCGAAGAGGCCGTAACGGCCATGTCCGCACAGGCGCCGAGCTTGGCCGCAACCGCTGCAGATCCCCGGCCAGGCTTGGTCGAGTCGAGGCCGGCGCTCGGAGCCTTTTTTTTTTGGTGCTCGGAGCTTGGAGCCGTGATCTGCTGAATGAAGGATGACGGAGTTTGTGGGCGGGGGTTCGAAGGGTCAGGCAGCAGAAGAAGGAAGAATGGCGGTTATGTGGGAGGTTCTAGTTCTTCGCTTGCATTCTGCTAGATGCCCGGCCCTGTATCGATCCCCAGCCATCGCCCTGCAGGCGGGCGCAGATGATTTCTTCGTCAATTCACAACATATCGAGCGTTGGTCCCAGAAGGAGGGCTGTTGCTTTGCTTGTTGGATGAACATCATGACCCTGTTGGCAGGGTGCCGGCCGTGACATGTCACCTGAGAGGGCTTTTCACGATATGCTGTGTGGGTTCTTGTTCTTGTCATGCCTCTTGTGACCTCATGGGGGTCTTTGTTTCTAGCGGAACTTAAGTCTTGCTACTTGCTAGTTGCCACCACCGTCTCTTATGCTGCGCTGAAGTCGGCCAGGAGTAGTTCGTAGCAGTTCCAGCTGGCGTCGTCGTGGTGGTAGTGGTGATGGTTGCGGTGGGTGAGGTTTCGCTGCGCTGCACCTTTGAGCGTTTGAGCTGATCTTAATGTAGGGGCCCCCAAAATTACCAATACTAATTTTGGGGTTTCTTATTATAATTATAGTACAATGGGCCCCAAAACCCTATTCTAATTATTAAGACCCCTATATTCTACTATCTCACCCACCGCCCTCCCCCGCGCCCTTCACCCTCAGCCTTCCGTTTGCTTCGGCACTCAGATCCAGCAAGAAGCGGGCAAGGGGCCTCGCGTTTGATTAGCCGTTGGTCTTTTGCACATAGGCCTCCCCCGGCACGCGCTCATCCTATGATTTCTTTACTTGTATTAGTTTGTATGATACTCTGTGCTGTCGGCCCTGAACTGCCTAAAACTGCAGAAAGCATCCGGTGTTTGTCTGCGTGCCTGCAGGCCGCGACGCCCTAGCTGTTTGAACGGTTGTTGCTGGGCGGGAGGTATTTTTTCCTGCTGAAGTGATAATACTTCCAGGATACTGGAAAGGGGCATTTCAACTCCTTGTCCTTGATGTGCGCTGAACTGACACCCCTAACTCTAAAGCCCAGAAGCCTTGACAACCGTGAGGCCTGTTCAGGGCCCACAACCCCTTACACCCATAATTCCCAGCGCCCTAAAGCTTTAAAGCTTTAACACATCCTAAAGCCCCCAAACCCCGAAGGACCTAGACCCCCTGACCCACAGGCCCTAATGCCCTAAACTCTAAGGCCGCAGCCGTCGCCTGAAACCCTAGACATTTACTGCTCTTAGGAACTATTAGGTTCTATTTTTCTTATTATAACATAACTCCAGGAGGTTAATGAGAACATTACTTCTATTCTGGTTCTAAGGGCGGCTACGAGACCTACAGTCCCAATTCCTCAAACCCGAAAATAGAGAAATTAATGCTACTCCCAAGGGTTCCTTCCTGGAATTGTGAGAAACACATCCCCGACACTATTTTAACACCATAAAAGGCCCCCAAACCCTACATCACAAAAAGAAGCGCTTATAGAGCCCTTGAAATGGAACTCTTAAATATATTTATTAAGTCCACCAAACCCTCCTAATCCCACATAGAATCCTTCATAGAATCCTTATGGCCATTGGATCCCTTTAAGGAGCCCTACTACAATTATGTCGATCCCTAAACCCTAAACCCTAAACCCTAAGGAGCCCTACTACAATTATGAAGGCCCCGATGTCGATTCCTTAGGGCCCCCGCATCCTGGAGGAGCCGCCAGCGCTAGGAAGCCCTGCGCTGTTCCAGGGCGGCGGCCGGGCTGACTGGAGGTTTAGGATTTAGAGTTAGGGTTTAGGGTTTAGGGTGCATGGCAGGAACATCAATGTGTTACCACTTTCTCAGTTCTCAGTGCGGATGATCATCAGTACACGATAGACTTTGCAGGACTCTCGTGTTCAGGGATTTAGGTTTGAGTTTGGCGGCGCTACTTCCCAGATGCAATAATCTGGCAGTGCTGCTTCCCAGCTGATTGGCAGAGTCTGGGTTCAAAAAAGGGTTTAGGGTTTAGGGTTTGGGTTCAGGGTTTGGGGCTCAGGATCTAGGGTTCAGGGTTTACCGGTCGAGATCTGACAAGGCCGTTGCAAAAAGGGTTTGGGGTTTGGGGTTGAGGGTCTAGTCCAGGGCTTTAGGGTTAGGATTTGGGATTAGGGTTTTGGGTTCAAGTAGAAAAAAAGGGTTTAGGGTCCTAGGGTAGGGGTTAAGGGTTTAGCAGACTTGAGCCCAGTGGTGAAGAGGGTTTAGGGTTTTCGGATGGGAGTCGCAAAAGGGCATGTATGAGGGTTTTACAGGGTTTTGTGTGAGAGTTTTGTGAGGCGCATGTTGACTGTTGTAGGGCTTTTAGAGTTTTGTAGGAGAGGGTCAACGTGTTAAAGGCTTGTAGAGGGGTTTCTGGGATCCTCGCCTGACTCTGTCGAGCGCGAGTGCCAAAAATGTATGTATGTATGTATGTATTGTATGTATGTATGTGGACATGTGCGACTCATGGTCTCATCCCTAGCCCGATCCCTGCGTCGAACCACGCTCAAACCCCGAATGCCCAAAGCTTTGGAACAAGAACTTCGCCCTGACTCGCCCTTGCACTCAGGCCGTCCGCGGGCTCACTGCAGAGCTTCACAGCACTTGGATCCAAACGGACTAGGGCAAGGTCTTTTGAGGTACTTCCCATCAGATTGGAAAAGGATTGATCTGAGAGCGGTCTTATGGCAAACTGCTACAAAACTTAGGCTTCAGAACGTGGTTTAGTGGAGTCTAACTAAGGATGCAAACGCCGGGCTTCTTGGGTGGAGCCCGTCCTGGGCGGCGACGCATCACCTGATCTGAGAGAGGAGTATCAAATCTCGTTGGGAGCACACGGCATTCGGGCTTTTGAATGGCTATCATACTTACAGGTAGTCCTGGACCAGTAAACAACAAACCATAGCCGATGCCATGGACACTAGTTCGCATGCGACAAGTTTCATGGGACGTACAAGCTGCAGCGTTTCATGTAATCTATGTAGAACGCCCCTATCGCTGTCCTGTTCATACGATGCAGCAATCAAACGAACACGACTGTGGACGCCCGCCAACACATTGACAAACTTGCGCGAACACGTTCTATGTATGCATATAGTTTTGTGTGCGCATATGCTGCTGCGTATGTATGCGTGTATGTATGTATCTATATGTACACACACACACATATATATATATATATATGTACATATATAGACATACTCATTTGTTTATTTATTTATGTGGCTATTACGTGGTAACAGTTAAACATGTATGTACTTATACTACCTATACGGACCCATGCCCGTGTCAGCAGCCACATTTCACACGTGTGCAGTTTGTTGCATTTGTACGCGATATGCATGTATATATGTGCATATATATATATATATATATGTGCATATATATATATATAAGCAGACAGGCACACACACACACACACTTTCATATATATATATATATATGTATAAATAGAAGTGTAAATATCGAAAAATATATACACACATTATGCTGCTAGATCCTTTGGATGCAACGGCATATACACAAACATATATATATATATATATTTATGTATATACACATGGTAGATGTTGGTTGTTCAGGGTTGCATGCGTGTATGTACTTCTGTGTTCAAGTATGTATGTACGTCTGTATGTCTGCATGTCTGTAGGTCTGTCTGTCTGTCTGTCTGTATGTATGTATGTATGTATGTATGTATATGTATGTATGTATCTGGTCACTCTAGTCGGGGTGGTGCGGAATGGGAAGAAGCTTCAGATGCACGATGCCGAGATTCCTGGTTGTACATATCTCGCTCCATGAGGAAGAGCAAGACATCGGGTGAATCTGCCGCCTTTCCGCGGCTGACGTGCATGACCAAAAGACGAGATTCGGTTGCCCTGAATTTCGCCACTAGTCCAAAATCTGAGGGACCATTGCCGGAGATGGAGTCGCCGTCTGTGCTGCACGGGAAAAGAATACTGCATGCAAGCTCGTTATGGGTGTGGCTTCGGACTCTCCAGGGATGTGGGGCCGTAGTTTTGAGTCGAGAGGTGCGGGTTGTGCTGCGCTGAACACCTGTAAATTAAAAAGGGCTCCCAAGTTCGTCATGACCGTAATGAAATTTGGCCCTAAGTTGCAGTTCTTCGCTCTTGGCCCAGGCTCCCGGAACTTCTTGGCGTGCCACCCTTCTCTGCACCGCCACCGCTATCGAGCCTACCACCGCCGCTAGGCGGCCGGGGTAGAGTCTGGTACAGCTCCATGACCAAGCGGAACATCGTTTTTGAAAGGCTTGTCTGCTTGCTTGCTTGCTTGCTTGCTTGCTTGCTTGCTTGCTTGCTTGCTTGCTTGCTTGCTTGCGTGCTTTTCGAATAGCATGTGCTACAAAGGTGCAAGCGTGCATGAATATGAAAAGGTCTGGGAAACCATGCAGAACTCCATTGACAGTTTGGGTTCACGCACAACACGTGTGCTGCAGAGACTCACGTCATGAAGTCGACACATCACCTTAAATTTCGCGGTGTTGCGCCCTTCTCCACAGAAGTCATGGAATCAAGAATTCTACAAGTCCACACAAAAGCTATCATAGCAGTTCGAACAAAAGTAGCAGCAACCAGCATTGCCGAGGTCCGAAAAAGCACCCTCCCTTTCAGTCCTTCCCCGGAGCTCGAAACCGCCTTGCCTGGAGGGGGTTGCCCTTGAGGCGAAACCGAAGCGGACCCGGTATGACATTTAGGGTTTCGGTTTCAGGATTTAGGGTTTCGGGTTTAGGGGTTAGGGTTTAGGGTTTAGGGTTTAGGGGTTAGGGTTTAGGGGTTCGGGTTCGAGTTTAGGGGTTAGGGGTTTAAGGTTGGGCAGAAAAAGAGGCAATGGTAGGCATAGGTAGGAAGAATGCTGGTGCAACTGGGCCCAGTTACTATTTCAGCTGTTTGCAGTTTCGAAGTGCCAGTGGATATTTCCGCATGATATGGGTCCTGACGGTCCTGATTTAAATCTCGTTCTACCTACACATGCAACAGCTTGTCACATCGTGTTGGTACTATAAGGGCCTGAGTAGTCAGAAGGGTTTTGGGGCACATCACAGTGGATTTGTTGGTGCTGCCTGGGTGACATTGAGGTTGAGAGTTTAGGGAACACGCCGAGTCCAATACGCCGTGCCTGGCGACGATGACCTTGGATTCTTAGCAAATTGCACAGACATCTGGAACCGCCTTTACAGCAGTGTTGCATACCCTCCTACCTTTGCCAGGCCCACCGCCACCGATGTCAACGGTGCCAATGGCCTCCCTCCCAACCGCCCCGGCTCCAGTACCGGCGGCAACTCAGGCTTTCTGAGGGTCGGACGGGAATCTCGAAGGAGATGCCAGGGATTTGGGGTTTCGAGTATAGGCCTGCTGGGGTCCATGCCATGGGGGCATTATGGGGTCCGAGACCGCTGGCGGGGTAAGGAAGGCCGGAGGAACCCGCCAGAGGGTATTGGATTCCCTTGCAATTGCCGGGAAACGTCCCTCTTCAGGTTGGGATCCGTCTTGAGGGTTCTGCAGGTTCACGGCGATCTAGCAGCTTCAAGCCCGATAGCCCAAGAAGGCAAGTTGCCAGGAACTTGGCAGCTTGTCTTTGAAGAAATGGCATCACATGCTAGTGAGTTCAATGGCCAGGTGCATATGGCATGGGGCTGTGGACGATGGCAGTGTGCGAGTTCCCAATAGTCAGGGTCTGTATTTGGGGGTTCCTCCGTCGCAAAATCTTCCATCTGGGTCTCGGCGGGAATACAGCTACCCAGGTCGCCATCAAACAAGTTCGGATATCTGCTCCGTCATCTGACAGCACACAGGCTGTCTTTCATGCTGCGTGATAGATGCTTAAGAATGATGTACTGGTGCTGAAACAGGTATCTCCAGTTTTTCCAAAAGTTACTCGCATCCATCAATGACATGAGGCTGTTCTTGCATGGAGATTCAGACATGATGAAGATGGCCCAGCCATCACCCCAGCAAGCTCGACATTCAAACGGTTCCTGCCTCTGTTAAGGGCGCCTCAGCATCATTACCAACCTTTAAGCCCTGCATGGTGCAAGGAGGCTAGGGGTATTGTGCAGAGTTTAGCATGCTTAATTTGAGGAGCCCCTAAAGAACAGGCCTTCTTCTGCTTCATGGCTTGGGTTTGCGAGCAGGTGCCACCTGCCGAGCCGGCTCCTGCACCAGAAACGAAGTTCGACAGCCCGCGATCGGCCCCACACTCAGAGTCCACGGGGCTACAAGAGTATAGTAGTAAAGTAGTAGTAGTAGTAGTCGTCGTCGTAGTAGCAGTGGCAGTAGTGGCAGTAGTGGTAGTAGTAGTGGTACTAGTGGTAGTAGCTGTCGTCGTCGTAGTAGTAGCAGTAGTAGTAGTAGTAGTAGTAGTAGTAGTAGTAGTTGTAGTAGTAGTGGCAGTAGTGGCAGT
>CAJNDV010030925.1:2210-18114 GCA_905221635.1 Symbiodinium sp. CCMP2456 | reverse complement strand
TACTACTACTACTGCTGCTGCTGCTGCTGCTGCTGCTGCTGCTGCTGCTTCTGCTGCTTCTGCTGCTCTTACTACTACTACTACTACTACTACTACTACTACTACTACTACCTACTACCTACTACTACCTACTACTACCTACTACTACTACTACTACTACTACTACTACCACTACCACTACCACTACCACTTCCACTTCCACTTCCACTTCCACTTCCACTTCAACTTCCACTTCCACTTCCACTACGACGACGACGACGACGACGACGACTACTACTACTACTACTACTACTACTACCGCCACCACTACCCCACGGAACTATCACAGGCGTGCCAGGTGGGTGACAGAAGCTTCTACTACCACCACTACTACTACTACTACTACTACTACTACTACTACTACTGATACTATTACTAGTAGCTGCGGCGACGACAGCGAGTAGCAGAAATTAGCAGTATTCTGCGATTTTTTGTTCCCTGGTCGGAAATGACAAGGTCATCCTCAAGCTGACCGGTGCTTGGGGCGCCTTGCACGGTTCTTAGACCAGTCGAAGGCAGCTCAAGCACCGCCACAACGGCCTGCCACAAGTCTTTAGAGACGGGCTCGGGCTTTTATGCGCACTCGTTTTGCGTTCTCGAGCCATCCTCTCTCGTTACGCCTTGCTACAAACCAGAAACCCTTTCGAAGCCTGCCCGGAATCTTCTCAGCCTCTCCCGAGCCGGAAATCTCTATCCCACGCCTTCCTTACAGAGAGAGGCTGGGCCGATGCTGGTAGGGGGGCTTTGCTTGGGCTTTATATTTCTTTTGATCTCATGCTCAAGAAGTCGATAGGTTTGGGCAAAGGGATCAGTCATAGAGGGAACTACGGTCTTCGAGAGTTCCTGTTCCTTTACCCAACCTTCCACTTCCATGAGGGCCAACGGGAAGAATGGACCCAACGATGCAGGCCTGGCATTGAGAGTAGGGCTTCAGGAGGGAGTCTGCAGATTTTTCGCTTGCCCGGGAGCACGCGACGGGTCCCCTGCAGGTCAAGTTTTAAGTCGTCATTAGCCTCCACCTGGAAAATCTCGTCCGTGGCACACATGCCAATGTGTCAGGCGCTTTTGGTCTCGAGGCCGTGTTCTCAGGGAGGGATGGGCTGTGCCACTGCTGCCGCTCAAATTGCTGATAGTGCCACATCCTTGTCGTGCTGCGAAACTACGTCTTGTTGTCCTCCGGTTCCTTCGAGTCGCTTCTACCATTCGTTCAATCGTAGTTTGATGTTTCAAGATGCACATGCTACTGTCTTTGCTATTTCAGAGCGCACGTGTCCCGGCCAAGCATTCCGACAGAGTCAGTCGGAGGAACAGAACGCAGAATCCCAAGCCCCAAAATCCCATAATGTCATCTCTGTCATCACCCTATGGCATCCAACTCCAGGCCAGGGCCTGACAGGGTGCATCAACCTGACTAGGAATGCTGAGCAACGACTGTCTGGTGCTCAGTAGGGAATGGAGAATGGGTTATAGGGACTACTATAAGGGACCTTAAGGGACTATCATAGGGACCCCCAAGGCGTGTGCGCCCGACGTGCTGTCGAGACAGAACCTCCTCGACCTACGGGGCCCTCAGGCAATGAGGGTCAGGGCAACGAAAGGCTTTGTATGGGGTAGGCGTACACCTTTCTTTGAGGGTTCTGGGATAGCTCGGTGCCACCGTGATCGTCTCGAGTGTGGTCGGCGCCCTTGCGAGGCTAAAGATTATTGTAGACCGCTGATCAAAAAAGCCACTAGGCCACTACCTTAAATGGGGCATACATACATACAGACGTGCAGACAAACAGACATACAATTACAAGCGTATACATATACACACACACACACATATATATATATATATACATCTACGTACACACTCACACAAAGCAGCGCTGTCTTAAGGCGACGCAGAAGTCCTGAACTTCATGCATGAACCTATCTGTTCAGCTTTATACCCGGAGCCCTGAACCCTGCAGCTCCGAAGGCCTCTCTCGCCACCGAATGCTTCGAGCCATGAAGCGACCCGCCGCCAAGCGACCAGCAGCGAACCTGCCAGTGGCACGGAAGCCCTCGGCTACGGCTGTCAAGCGCCCGGCGGTGCGGACTCCGCCCTCACGGTCGAAGAAGGACTCCTCCGCCAGTGCAGGTGCGAAGTCTTCAGAGGCTTTCCAGAGCCTGTTGAAGAAGCACATTCTGGAGTCCATGTACAAGCAGATACACCTTGCAAGTGTCGTCGAGGGCCGGGATTGGTCTTTGTCCTTGGACCGGCCCAGCCCGCAGTACGGGAAGCTATGCTTCGGAGAGGATCTTGCCTTTGATTGCCAAGTCCTGGGTTCCGAGTCCTACGAGAGCAACACCTGGCTTTGGGCCTGGGCCAACGAGCATGTGCCCGAGGACGTGTAGTATATTATAGTCTATCATCGTATATTATGGTCTATCATAGTATATTATAGTCGATTATAGTTATAATATACTATAATAACTACTATAATATACTATAATCCCGAGGACATGGCTGAGGCAGCCCGGGGTCTTTCTCAGCTTTACGGGAACGTGTCCGAGTTCAAGGAGAGTCAGCTTCCACTGGAGGCCGTCGATGCTGGCCAGCTGGCCATGGCCGCCAGCGGCCTTTGCCGTGCCAAAGCCTATTACTCGGGCTTGATTAACAACGGCTTGGGCAGAATGTACGCTATCATTACAGACGAGACTTTTCCGGCCCGGCGGCCAGAGTCACCGGGGGATGCCGCGCGCCTGATGCGGACGATCGGCCAAACAGCCGAGCTTGGCTGGGTGCCCATTGACAGGATGTGTCTGGATGCTTTTATGAGGAGCAAAGACGGTGCTTTGCAAGACAACGGAAGCTACGCTTTGCCTGGTGGAGCGTCCGTAAAAGCGACATTTCTGAGAAACGGCCTTTTGAAGAGCATCGGCATCGGAAGTTAGAGCTTGGGGCTTGTGTTGCTTGTGGCCTGCCTTCTCATTCAATTCCAGCTTGGTTGTCATTTTTGTCATTCGGTATCCTAGTAGACATGACCCAATGCCGCGCTCATGCCCCATATCGCCCCCGTGAAGACCGGAGCAATGTCGCCGCGTGAAGTCGCTCAGCCTGACTTGTATGCACTAGTCTACTTCGGCATTGTGTTTTCAAAAAGGGTGTGTTCACGGTTTTGCTAGCTTCGTGTGTTGTGCTTTGGGAGCTGATACTGGTCAGGCATCTCGTAGTGAAGACTGACATCGATCGGTGAGTCAGTGGAGCAATGTCTCCGAGAGACCTCCTGGGTTGGGGCCTTTTGTGTGGCTGCATGGTTTAGATGGTTCTGGTGGTACTCACATATCCTGGGAGCCTCTCCGGCGTGACGGAATTTTCTGGATCCTTGCCTGCCGTGTGCGAGAGTGAGATCCGAAATAGGGCAGGGATCCTCACATTAGGGCCATTGAAGAAAGGGTGGTTGACAAAACAAGGGTCTACATTGCATTGCTAGGTTCATTATCGCCAGCATGCCATCATGTTAACTTGTTTCTAGTGCTGCTTGCTTGTTTGCCCAAGCCGCGTGTGTGGCGGGATACCTCCGCCACGGAGGTGCCTTTAACACATGGGTAGTTGTCAAAATTATGGTCCCTTTTGGGGTACCCTAAATAATAGGTGCCGTAGTATAATAAGGACCCAAAAAAGGACCATAATTTTGACAACCACACACATTGGACCCAGCAAAGCAACCAGGCCTTGTTCCCGTTTTCGGAGGGAAGTTGTTCTGGGCCAGACCTTGAGTCATTTTCGAAGCCCTACGGTGGCTGATATACATCCTGCATTACCCATAATGAGAAATATACCATAATTATAACTCCCATAGTTTAGGGTCCTTAAGGTATTGCAGGATTTATATCATCAACCGCAGCTGTCAAACCTTGGGTGACCCTCCAGGCATCTTTCAATCGTGGCATGGCCTCAAGGGCCATTCAACCCGAAAACCCAAAACGTTGATCCTGAAATCCAACACCACCGTCGAGGGGCCGGGAATGGCAGCAAGGAGCCCAGCTTTTCGGAGTGAATTCCCAGCGTTCAATCAGATTGAGACTTGGACTGGAGAAGACACCCCAAAACCTAAACCCGGCATCGACGTTCCCAGTTGTGAGTGCTCAAAACCCTTTTCCCTAAACTGAAATCCAGCATCCAAGATTGAGACTCCTTTTGACAGCTTTGAGACTGAACGCTCTCACGCTTTACAGTAGGGTTTAGGGTTTAGGGTTTAGATCAAGTTCTCACCAGTTGGGCTAGCGGCTTTAGCAGCGAAGCCCTTTGACAAGATGGACATGACGCTGGCGACTACTGTCACAAGTCTCGCAGCCAACCAGCTCGAAGCAACGGTGTGGAGTTTGTTCATCTGCTCTTCTTGACGCATGTGAAGCAGTCGCAGTCGGTTGCAGTGATCGTACAGTTCCAATGTGCCGGGCTAACCATTTTGACCACGTCGTGATGGCACGAGCAAGCATGCGACGCAGAGGAGCATGTGAAAGTAACATGCAAAGCGGCAGCCACAAGCATTTCAGTGGCGACGTGCGTGGTAACATGTAGGCCCATCGTAGCTTTCACGTGTTTGCCGCTTTCTTCACTTGGCTGCGCTTTCGCACGCCGGGTCCGGTTTGGCATCGTGAGCAGTGTTTGGAAACATGTTCGAGCCTGGTCCTCCTCGAAGTCTCTCCCCCACATTTTCCTGCGCCCCACTAGGACCCCTGCTCCCCCACAAAGCAACCCAACAAAGGCCATGCCTGCCATGTGTGTGCCGCCAGCACGAGCCTTGCCTGCATTATCCGGCATCGACAGCGGCTGGAAGGGCTGCCTAGACACAGAAGTTTTGATGGGGCATTGTCTGAGCGGCTTTTATGTGAACCCTAAGCCTTGAGGAAGCCGGAACTCTTCACAAGTCTCCAGTCTCCATAAAGTAGTTCAAAGTCGAGCCTCCTTTAAGAGAGCCGTCATTTACAACCTTCCCAAGCTCGAGAGAACCTGGACGCTAAAGACCCGCAGCTTTCAAGACACTTTCAAGTTGACGAGGGGGATTCTGCCCAACAGCTGCCACTGAAGCTTATAGGCTTATAGGGTGTCGGTTCAGATTCCAGCTCCCATTAAAAAGACCCTAAAGCCTGCCGGAGTTCTGAGGATGATGAGGCAGCCTCATCATGGAGGCAGGGTCGACACTACCGCACAAGTAGTCAGGGCCGAGGCAGCTGCAGCAGCAGTAGCAGTAGCAGTAGCAGCCGTAGCGTAGCAGTAGCAGCAGGAGCAATAGCGGTCGCATGTGGCAAAAGCACACAAAAGCCGGACCGACTCTCGACGTCCCTTGCTGGATTGCAATCCCCAAAGGCCTACGACAAACAGATCGCTGGCTCCACAGCGGCCAGAGCCCTGGCACGGTAGGCCAACTATGCATGGCGTAGGCACGCTGAGCATCACAAAGACGACGACGATGATAAGCCCAGTAGGACTGACTGGTCTGTTGTGGTTGCTATGATAGTCTGATAGTCATCCCTGGGTTTAGCGTTTCAGTGCATGTAGTCTTTGGTCTTTGTACTGTTATTTTCTGCTGATTATGAAGTCCTTTCCTTTTTGCTGCACCACTGAGCAGCAACAGTGCTAGCAGTGGGTAACGCACGAGGCCCATGCCATAGCCATGACAGAGTCATGAAATTTATGCGGCAGGTCTTGTCATGGTAGCCGTAGTGATCGAAGCCGCGGTCCTCGATACGGTCGCAGGGTCTTGCTGCTTCCTCGTTCCTGCTGCAGCCGTGCCTCCATCACTCTGAGCCGCCCGTTGCCGTTGCATAGACCTATGACATAAAGAACACTGCAGAGGACTTCCCGAGTCATGGGGGGTGCTGCTCGCAATCGCTTCTCTCTACCTGTGATTTGTTTGCTCCCAGGAAAGTGGCTCAAGTACAGCTTGCTGACTTAATTCGTGCATGCGTTAAAGGCAATTCCTCGGCCTCGCCGTTAAAGCAACACCCTGATAACGGAGCTCTGGGCAAAAGGCCCATGACGAGAGGCCATCTAACGACCATCAAACAAGCAATGTTGCACCCTTTCTTCTAGACTCCTAGTTTCTGGTTTCTGGACCATGAATTCTGGACCCACGTGGATCCAAAGCCTGTCGCAGGCGCCAAGGCCAAGGCCTCAAAATCCAAGCCTTACTCGAAGCGTTGATGGCCTCCCCGTCCGCGCAGTTTCAATGCGAGTAGTGCCAGGATGGCCGTCCCGGGATGCGCTGCAACCGCTCAATACATGAGTGTATTATACCTTGGTTTAATGTATACGTATATATTAACATGTTACTATAGTATATAAACATAAACACACATTAAGCTAAGCCTGGGAAAAAAAACAGCAAAAGCCACAGTCGTAAGCAGGTGTAGCAGCAGCTGCTGCAGCAGAAGTTTCGATCACTGCTGGCATGGTTTTGTAGCCGGTCCTGGTTCTTCTTGTCAGTTTAGGGTTTTGGGTTTAAGGGTTCTTCTTGTCAGTTTAGGGTTTAGGGTCTAGGGGTGATAGCTCTTGGCGGCAGCCGTTCGGGTGGTGGTAGAAGAGCAGGCCGAGTCGTCGTTGCAAGAGGAGCAGCCATAAGAGTACTGTCGCAACTAGTAACAGCTCTACAACGATTGCTTAAGATTCATTAAATACAAAAATGATAATGTACTAGACCCTAGAATTAGCACTCTTAGGGGCAGCAGTTGAGTCCCTTGTACCAAAAACTAACACAAGTTTACCAGCGAGGTAGTAGCGCTCGGCTGCTGAGAATCCAACTGCCCGCACGGTTTAGGGCTTAGGCAGTTAGAGAATTCTGCTTATCCTCCCGCCATGCGCGCCAGGATAAAAATACCAGGGTCTGAGTGATGAGTGACATCCCATTGCAGTCGCTATGGTAGTTGCATCACAACATACCCAAACCCTAGTTGGTCTAGTTATTCAAGCTTGTCTGGTACACGTAAGTATGGTTGGCTCAGAAATCAGCAGCGGTTTCTTTGCCGCCGGTTCCCGGACGGTCCGGGCTCTGGCCTTAAAGTTTTTGTAAGGAGCCCAAGAAGCCGCCGGCTGAGACATCCAAGGAGGTCTAAGAGGAGGTCAAGTTCACGAATCTAGGGTGTCGTGTAGGGCCTTTCTTGGGTCGCGAAAGGAGCAACCTTACTGATGATCTGGTTGGACTAGTGAAACCAACATGCGCTTGAAACCTAAACTCTAAACCCTGAACCCCTAAACCCTAAACCCTAGAGTAGTGTTTGGGAGTTTGGTGTTGAAGTCCTGACAGGCGGTGCCCTGATGCAAGAAGGGCTTTAGCAGGCCTAGTCGGACCTGCTCTATGTAGGAGCCTTCCAAGATCCACTTCGTCCTTCGTCAAGAAAGCCCAAGCGCTTGTGACGATGGCTGATTCGGTGCCAAGGGGGCAGGGGGCAAAGGGGTGAGGGGGCAAGGGAGCAAGGGGGTACGGGGCAAGAAGGGGGAGCAAAGAAAGGGAGCAAAGTGGGCAAGGGGCAAGGGCAAAGGGGGCAAAGGCCAAAGGGGGCAAGGGGGGCAGCTGCTGTGAGCTGATGGGTGTGGTCCTGGCGTCTGGAAGCCTTGCCTGCATGGTGCCTGCGTGAGGGTCGAAACCCGTTATTAACCCCAAACCCGAAGCTCGGACGTCTTCAATCCATGCCTGCCTTGCGGTATGATTCGACGACCATCTACGAGCTAAGTGCGCCTTGCTTCACATCGCAGAGCGGATCAAACCCAGAGCCCGTCTAAAACCTAAACTCTACAGTAAAGTTTTTCGACGTGCCCGAGTTGTGAGAGCGTAAAGTTCTTCGGCGGCGTCTTCTTGTGATCCTTCGGCTTAGGAGATCCGTGCTAAGGGAGCTGCATGCAGTGCGTCTCATATCGCCACAGGGCAGCTTCAGAACAGCAGGGATTGTTAAGACAAACCCCGATGACTGGGATCCCTATTGTCAGGAGCCTCGATGAGGTACCCCTAGTTTAACAAAGTCCCTACAATCATCTTACCATGGAAATCTCCGGAGAATTCCTAGCAGCAGAGCTAGATCCCCACCGGCCCTCCAAAATCCATGGATGCGAGAAACCGCACCCCCAAGGGTGGATGGAAATGTCTGTTTGCAGGGTCACGCATCTCATAAGTGGGTTCAGAAGTGCTGGGGGCTTAGTCGTGGAAGCCCAGTCGGAGCATCGCAACTGAGGCACGAGGCTTGCAGCCTAGGTCGGGTCGGTATTCCACATTCGGCAAAGGACACGCCAAAAAAGCATGGTAAACCCGGATGAAGTCTTCTGGTGTGTGCGCGAGCGCACCTCACGACGCAGCATGTTGGCAAACCCTTAGTTTGAGGTCGCTTTGCAGGGTGAACTCGGCGCATGGTCGCTGCAAGGACGACTGTTCGGGATGCATGACTCGTGGTTTATGCCCCCTACCTTAGTTCAAGTTCGGTTGTGATTGATAGATACAGTCGACCAGACGGCGGCCATGCCGATGATGGAGAGCCCAAGTGCATGCCTCAGTGAACAGTTTCGGAGTCAAGCCACTTCCGTCTGAATGGAAGGCATAGAAGCCTTCGGAAGTGGCTTTCTCCAGCCCCTCTATCACGGGGCTGCGGTTCGTCTGCTTGCTGTGGATACTCTGGGGCTGTCCGCACGAGAAGAAGGAAGAAGTTGTAATCATGCTAGTGTGCAAGGATGACGAAAACCCTTAAAGCAGAATCGACCAGAGGCAAGAACAAGGACATAGAGGATGCTGCTGGCAGTGGCGAATGCAGCAGAGGAAGTAGCAGTAGCAGTGCTAGTGTTGGTAGTGGCAGTGAGAGGAGGGCAGACTCATAGGACTAGTAGGAGGCTTGTCGTCGTGGTAGTTGAGCAGCGGTTGCAGTAGGACCTTACAGTGGTACTCCTACCTCAACTTAGAAGTGGTCGTTAGTAATTCAGCAAGGTTTGTCGCAGTACAGTCGTGGTCGGCGCAGAGGTCCGAGTCGGTGACGTCGTGGTAGTCGTCGTGATTGCGGTATTGGCGGTGGTGACTGGTGGTGAACATGGTACGGTGAGCTACTGTAGTGGTGGCATAGTGGTCGTAGCTGTAACAGCAGTAGCAGCAGTTGTCGCCATGGAAGCAGTAGGTATTCAGCCGGAGCAGCAGTAGCACTGGCAGCAGTAGTCGTGGTTTTCATTAGTAATGCTAGCGACACTAGGAATCACTAGAATTCGTAACAGCAGCAAGAAGCAGTAATTAGTAATTAGTGACTCGTGACTAGTATTACTAGGAGCCGTATATCTGGCAGTGGTATTCTTGTCGTCACCGGTCGGGATTGTCTGTCCTAGGAGTAGGAGGAGGAGGAGAAGGAGGAGGAGGAGGAGTATGTGTATTGCATTTGCCTGGTCCTGTCTGAGATTTTCGACAACCGCGTCTTGTAGTGCCCATGCGTTGAATCATCAGTTTCGTCGCTCGGTCATTGCTTGCTAGTGCTTGCGCCAAATAAACTACTGCGACAAACTACCTGTAAGAAGCCCTAGACTGATACTAATCACCGATAGGACACGGGTCTTTCTGGGATGTTATATCGGCAGGTTGCAGCCAACAGGACAAGTTGATCGTCTACCTCCGATGGCAGCCCCCAGCAGGCCAGAAGCTTGCGACAAGCATCCGCAGCGAGCAGAGCACGTGCACCGTGCGGATGCCCAACAGGTTCTGCATCCATGCTGCTCCAAGCCGAGCTGTCAGGGCCGCGAGTCCGGTCGACCAGTGCGCAGGAGGGTTTAGGGATTAGGGTATAGGTCGCGCTAAAAAAAACGGGTATAGGCCAGTTGCGAACAAAGGGTCTAGTGGAACTAGTTACCCAACTAGACCTGTGATGCGAACTGTAGCTGTCAGCATTCGGTGCTTTTCTGGAAAGGACAGGACTCTGGCGCCCTTTAGGTGTCTCCGCTGCCCCAGAGCAATCCAGGTACGAAAAACTTACTGTATCAGCTATTTCAGCAAGCTACTCTTATGGGTTATACTGTTTGCACTACTACTGCTTTTCCAGGATTTCTGGCTTGTGGCTTCAGGGTTTGGGGTTTTTGCCTGGAAAAGCGGCAAAACCGTACTCGGTATTGCCTGCGTGAGATGCCACGTCCTTCTGCCCCGTGGCCGAAGGGCTTGGGCGAACTCCAGCCTCCCGGCACCCGAAACATTAGGGTTTAGGGTTTAGGGTGTAGGGTTTAGGGTTTAGGGTTTAGGGTTTAGGTTTTAGGGTGTTTAGGATCTTTTCTCTCCTGTCAGGGGTACCCGGCAGTTGCAATAGGCCTGGATGCAAAGGGTTTAGGATCCTAAACCCTAGACCATATGCCTCGCCTGGATTGTCCGAGTGTGAGAGCCGAAACCCAGAAGTTGTGGAACGCTTCAGCCTGTGGCGCGGTAGCACTGCCACCGCCAGTTCGCTCGTCACGAAAATACGGGTAGTAGGCCGGCCTAGAATGAGTTTCACAAGGCATAGCGAATTCACCGCTCACCACCACAGCAACAGCACAAACACTCACGAGCTTTTGTGTACTCGTAGCAACCCGATATCAGAAGCAAGAGTGGATTCTCCAGGTGTTAAGTCCTTGACGCATTTAGTTCCAGAAACTTCGACACTGATTCCCTGCTTCCGTCGCAGGATCATTGGTAGGACGTGTAGGAAAAAAGGGTCGAGGAGGGTCAGGAGTTAGAAGTACATTACATGTGCGGATAGGAGTAGCTCCGACTGTTGATGATATCAATCATGCATGACCTTCAGGACCCGAAACTATGGGAATTATGGCATATTCCTTATTATGGGTAATGCAGGATTTATATCATCAACTCTAAACCCTAAAACCGAAACCCTAAAATCCTTTGGTTTTCCTAAACAAAAAACCCTAAACCCGCAGCTCCTGGCTAGGCTGGGTTCAAGAATAGGGTTTTCGGTTTAGGGTTTAGGGTTTAGGGTTTGGGTTTAAGGGTTCAAGGGTGAACGTCAAAAATCCTCAATTGGAGCGGGAAGACATGACACTGGAGATGGAGATCGCCCGCGCTTGTCTTATTACTGACAGTTGCGGTGCTTGTTCATCCGCTTCTGACTCTGAGCGCCCCGCCGATCGCCAATGCACAGTGTACTGTAGCGCACGGGGATGTTATCTGAGTGGGCCTCTGCATTACACTACATCTTGCTAGGTTGCATTACAAATTTCACTTTATGTGTCAGGTCGTGGGATGTCTGCGGAAGGAATGTCAGGTTCGATCGACGCAGCACCCGGTTGTCTTTAAACCCCAAACTCCTCGCAAGCCAGGGAGCATCTTGCCTTGCAGGGTATTTAGGACTGAAACATCACCCAAGTTCCTGAAGGTAATTTTTCAATCGCTAGTATAGTAACGAAGCTCTAAACCCTAACCGTAACCCGTAAAGTAGGAGGGACAAAACCCTAAACCCCCAGAGCCCGACTTGAAACATGAATGCCCCGGAATGAGGGCTCTGGTCTGGTCTCGCATCCCTGATGATCCCCAGCGTTTAGGGCTCAGCGGCTCCTACGGCCAAGGACAAACAAGTATAGAACCCAACAACATCCGAGTAGAATGATTCAACTTTAAACTTCTGCCTTTGATGACTTTAGGGTTTAGGGTTTAGGGCAGCCAAAGCCCAACTCCCGACAGACCTGCCCAACTCCCGACAGACCTGCCCACGCCAAAGCCGAGTGACAAATCAAAGCCAAAGCCAAGCTACGCCGTCGCCCTGAACCCTCAATCCTCCAAAATAGTATAGGTAATTATTTAGGCCCCTACATTATATTTATAAACCCCAACCCTAAACCCTAAACCCTTGAGCCAAAGGCGGCTTCCACCTTCCCGCCGCCAAAGTCCAAGTCAAGCCCGAAAGCCCGAAATCGAAGTTAACTTAGGGTTTAGGGTTTAAGGTTTAGGGTTTAGGGATTTCAAAAGCTTGACATCCTTGCTTGCCCTTTCCATGCCCATGCGAAATACTGTTGATTGAAAGCCCAAGAATCCAGCATCTCCCTAAGCCGAACCCCCCCAAACTCCAGCCTCCATATCCATAGACTAGTACCGTACAGTATGCTTTTGCTAGTCTCGCACAGCTACAGTGAAGTATGGAACCAGTGTCGCATGATAGCATAGTATAGAATTTTCGCATTGTATAGCGTGGTACGGGATGGTATGATCTCCTGGCTCCTTGTTGGATAAAATTTTACAGTTTTTGTTATCATAAAACCCAATAAGGATTAAGAAAGATCCTTTTTATATATAGTCCCAACATAGACATGATCTCCATAGACCCGATAGAGTCGGCGGGGTTCACGACCGGGTCATGGTCCCAGAAGCGGAGTCCTTCCCAGTTCGCCCGCGAGATCAAGCTTCTCGCGATGTGCCAAAAAGGGGAGGGGTTGTAGGGTTCGTAGGGTTTATAGGGTAAAAAGGGTAAATAGGGTTTATATAGGGTTTATAGCGTTTATAGGGTTTATAGGATGTAGGATTCAAGGTTTTCAAACAAGCGGTTAGGGCGGTTAGGGCATAAGAGGCTTTCAGGGCCCTCACAGCTAGATCAGGGTTTACGCCAAGACTTAGCGTCGATGTTTGGGCTTGGGGTTTAGGGTTTAGGGTTTAGGGTTTAGGTTGAAGCCGGATGTTGGATTGCACGTCGGGTTAGTCTTGAGGGTGTAGGGTTCAGGCGGGCGTTGTTTGCGGGGTAGAAGGAGTAGCAGCTGTCGGGTCACCCTGATAGCAGCAGCCGTTGCCGCAGGTGGTGAGTAGTTGGTATTGGGCGTAAGACTCGGAGTCGGAGTGGGAGAAGTAGCAGCAGCAGCAGCAGCAGCAGCAGCAGCAGCAGCAGCAGCAGCAGCAGCAGGAGTAGTAGTAGTAGTAGTAGTAGTAGTAGTAGTAGTAGCAGTAGTAGTGGGAGTAGTAGTAGTAGTAGTAGTAGTAGTAGCAGTAGCAGTAGCAGTAGCAGTAGTAGTAGTAGTAGTAGTAGTAGTAGTAGTAGGCGGCAGCAGCCGCAGTTTGGTGGTGCCGAAAGACTTCGTTTGGCCTTGCACTGTGTCACTGGAGCCCAATCCGGGTAAGCATAGCCCTTACATATGTCCTGCTTATCAAGTTTTCTGATCCAACACCCCAGAAGCCCCCATGAAGCCCTATACATCACCTCTATAAACCTGGTCACTTAAAAAGCCCCTTGATCCTTGTCATAAGTAGGATCGATTGGCTAGCATCATCCACAACCCGAAAATCGCATTAAACAAAGCATGCCGAAACCCTAAACCCCGAGAGTCAGCGCCGAAACCCAGAAACCCAAAGGCCTAAGGCTTAAGCCTTCAACCCCTAACCCCAAAGCCATCCCAAGCTCGGGACCGATGGCATCGGCAACGCCATGGGCGGAAAGGTTGGCTGCCAGCCCCTGGGCTTTCTCTGAAGCTTTGGGTTTAGGGCTTAGGGTTTGAGGACGCAAGGCCTCGAGTAGCATGGGTAGGAAGGCCGCCCTTGAGTTGAGGTTTCCACGTTTAGGGTTAGGCAGAAGGGTTGGCGGACTTCAAGGGTTAGGGCCAGGACGGGCTAGGATGTATTGGTCCAAGGTTTGGGGTTGAGGATTGTCAGGTGTATTGCGACTGGATGCAAGCTTTGGTACTCATGCAACTAAAACATACTAAGACCGTAAGGTGCCCCCTACACCTACACGAATCACTAGTCACTAGTACTTAGTCAGGCCATGGCGGCCTGTCTCCAACCTTGGTGCCGGTGGTCCGGTTTGAGGAGTTCGGAGTGAGTCGTTTCTATAGGGTTTAGGGTTTACGGTATGTTTGTGATTCGCACAAACCCTCCTCCCCTCCCAAGGAAGCGACTGGGATGCCAACGGCGGGAGCCAGTGGCGGCTCCCTCGGCAATGACCCCCGAGGAGGCAGCAAAAGCCCTTGAAACAGCCGGCAGACTAAGAAGGTTCAGGCCAATTACTTCGATAACTTACAGGGGTCTTAATGACGGGGTGCGCTGGTGCAAGCTGCCTAAGTCTGCATGGCCGGGGGGGTTCCCCTCACAGGCTCTGTTTGGGAGGCACCTGGAGGCCTAGCATTGCCTGAATCCCCCATGGAAGGACACCCCATTCATGTCCTCGTTTTCTCGGGTTTGGCAGAGTCGCAGCAGGCCAGTTTCAACAAAAAGGGTGCTTAGGCACCTCTTTGGGTTTTACCTGCGGCGTCTCGATGCACGGGGGCATAGGTACGGTAGCTTCATCGTGGCTTAGCCCTTGAACTCCGGGTCTTCCTCGCACGGCAAGCCTCACAGAGATCCTACAGTGGATGATAACCCCTTGAGTCAGTCTTGCTGCAGTCCTCTTATGAGCTGCGGTCCTGTTATGATGACTGCCGAGCATTATCTGACTTGTCATCGTCCCCATTCAAGTTAGGCTTCACCTCCAAAGGACCTCGTACCGTCCCAACAACCTCGCCTGGCACGACAAAGACCCGAGATCCGCGATCCTAAACCCCTACCCCAAACGCCTAGACTCCTTAACCGCTAACCCCTGCCCGTGTACTATGCATATTATAAAGGTCCCTATTCTGTTGACGTGCGATGACTGCCATCGCTAGGTTTAGGTCTTTCCGAGGCTGCCGGGCGGATGGCTTTACACAGCGATGTGCGTACAAAGCTCTTGGTACATAGCTACTGCTCAGTTCCTTGGGCCCTCGGCCTCCCGCTGCACCGGTTTGCTGTTTGAGCCCGGACCTGCCGGATGTGGGCGCCGGAGAGGGTTGGGGACAAAGAAGTATGGCTGATATGACACCTAAACCCTAAACCCCTAAACCCCTAAACCCCAATCCCACACAAGCAGCGTTGCAGGAGCTTCGTACCTGCTTCCCCAGCGAGTGGGCCGTCCTCAGCTCTGCAGATGGCACTGTGCTGCAGGCAATTCGCAAAAGGGTTTATGGCTTAGGACGCTTTAGGGTTCTTACCACAGCCTACTACACTTGCTATACCCAAACCGCAAGAAAGACTCCGCTTGCGCACATGGTTTCTGCTAGCAGATGCAAGACTACGTAGCGGTGACGACTACCTCCGTGGCTCGCGTCTGGATTTGCATGACATGGGGCCTCTGTAAGCCTCGCGGTTGGGTGAGTCTGAGGTGACCCGTGTGAGTGCAAGCTGGGGCTAACAGAACGTGCACAGTCGCTACGGACATTGGTGGCTGTGGACATGCAACAACGCCCATGGGGTGAGATGTTGCTGCGCCACGACATGAGGCTGAAGGCAGACTGCAAGCGAATTCGAGAATTCATTGAATTTGGAGTTCAAGGAATTCTTGAATTTGCGAATGAGACATGGTGACACTACTGCATGAACACTTTGCATGATACTTGTGAATTTACTGCCGTGACGAATTTCTGCAGAGACGACCTTCTGGGCCAGCGCAAGAGAGGGCACCTCTATCACGGGAGGGGCTGGGCGGAGCGAGGTCCATGTGAGTGTATTTGCGGTAGCATGGTGTTACGAGACCAACTGAGTGAGCAAAACGTATTCAGTGCATGAAGCTCTGTATGCATGACGACTGGGAAACTGCCCGGGCTCTAGGAGATTCCTACGTTCTTTTGAAACAGCGAGCATCTGCTCGAACTACGCAGGAGAGCTTGATGAACCGTGTTCTTGTTGGTGAATTGCTATCGCTTGTTATTATTGTCGTTGCTACATCTTTAGACGATTCGGTTGTCAAGCATCCTGAATGTAGCGTAGTGAAGTGGAGACAGAACCATGCGGAGCCTTGCCGGCCTTGTGCGAGTGTGAGAGTCGAAACGCAAGGCCCTAAACCCCTAAACAGATTCCGTGCCGGATGCACTTAGTCACGTTACACGTTGTTTTTGTGTATG
>CAJNDV010030924.1:38470-53167 GCA_905221635.1 Symbiodinium sp. CCMP2456 | reverse complement strand
CCTAAATCCTAAGCCCTAAGCCTTAAGCCCTAAAGCCCTAAACAGGATTTAGGTTTCAGGGTTTAGAGGTTTAGGGTTTAGGGTTTAGGGGTTTAGGGTTTATAGGGGTTTAGGGGTTTAGGGGTTTGGGGGTTTGGGGTTTAGGGTTTCAGGGTTCAGGGTTTAGGGTTTAGGGTTAAAAGCAACCCCGATAAACACCGTACTATATGACCACCCGCCTCATCACAACCCTTACAAGCTCATAATATACACAACGCTCACCACTACGAAAAGCCGTAAACCCCTAAACCCCCCAAGCCCAGCCCTAAACCTTAAACCCTAAACCCTAAACCCCTATAAACCCTAAACCCCCTAACCCCCTCAAACCCTAAACCGAAACAGGCACACCCAACATACCAAGAAGTCGTGAGGTCTTCGGCAAACTGGACCATGGCAGGGGCTGGCTGCAGGAGGGGTCGGGTTTTGGGATTAGGGTACCAGGGTTTCGGGTTTAGAGTTGAGGGTTTTGGGTTCAAGGGTTTTGGGTTTTGGGTTTTAGTTTGGGGGGTTTGGGGAGTTTGGAGTTTAGGGGTTTTGGGTTTGGGGTAAGGGTTTAGGGCGAAGTGTTGGGGGACAGGAGCCTGAATAATTATCCAGATCCATACTATTTTTTCCCCAGGTGCCCTTACTTTGCCGCATTAGACTAAGCCCTAAACCCTAAACCCTAGACCCTAAACCCTAAGCCGCAAAACCCTATTGAAGTTATTAAGGCCCCTAGAGTAGAGGATTGCAGCATAAGGGTTTAGGGCCTAGGATTCAAGGCTTTCGGGTGTAGGGCTTAGGGCAAAAACAAACCCTGTTTCAGACCCTATTAGGGTCTAAACCCCTAACCCTTAAATCCTAAACCCTAAGCCCTAAACCCTAAGCCCTAAACCCTAAACCCCTAAACCCCTAAACCCCTAAATCCTGAACCCCCTAAATCCTAAACCCCTAAACCGGGCCTAGATGGGGAAGAAGGATGGGTGCCTAGGGCCTAGGCTCAGGGGGCCTTGAATTGAGGGTTTTGCAAAGTCGCTTTAGCTCCCGAGCCGATGCCAAGAAGGCACAAGGGAGCCCAGTTTTGAGAAGTCCACTTCCCTACCTTAAGAACCCAAAACCCACTTTTTTGTGGGTTCTTATTATAAACCCTAATATGGGATTTATAGGGACCCTACAAAAAAAGTAGGTTTTGGGTTCTTAAGGTAAGCCCTAAACTCCACCCTAAACCATAAGCCCTAAACTGGCTTTAGAGTTTAGGGGTAAGGTTTAGGGTTGAGGGTCTAGGGCTAAACTTTTAATTTAAACAACTCCAAACTCTAAGCCTTAATCCCTAAATTACCCTACACCCCAAGCCCCATAATCCCCAAACATCAGGAGTCGCACAAGACGTACCGGATCGCGAAGGATCAGTCGCTGCCGCCGTGGAGGAACGCTATGCAGGCAGAGTGAGCTCAGGGTTTATAGGGCTTAGGGTTTAGGGTTTAGGCTTAGAGGGGCTTTTAGGGTTTACGACAGGGGTTTTAGGGATTATAGGGATTTTCGGGCTGGTAGGCTTTATCATCGGGTTTATCAGGTTTACGGGGCTTAGAGGGCTTCTGGGCTTGCAGGGCCAAGTGCTTACAGTGTGTATAGGTCTTTTAGGGCGTAGGGCTCAGGGTGCCCCGAAAGCACCCTCCAGCCAATGTGGGCATTTCCGAAAATTAGGGTACCTTATTTTGGGGTCCTTGTAATAAGGATCCTACTATTTAGGGTACTAGATTAGGGTCCCCTATTTTCATAGACCCCCATGTTTTTTTTGATTTGTGGAGTTTAGGGTTCGGGGTTAACCATCTCCTACTGTCCAAATAACACACCCCCAAGCCTTTCAACGGGTTTGAGCTCGCTTAAAGGATCATGAGACTTAGTAACCAGAGCTATCTTTAGCGGCAAATGTACTTAGAAACACTCATAGCCACAACTCAGGTACTTATTATAACTTGACTTACTAAGCCCCATGAACCTCCACAGCCCTAAACCCTAAAAATTAAGCCCCTCAGCCCTAAACCCCTAAACCCCTTACTCCAAGGATCCTTCCCCTCCAAAGCCTTGGCCTCCTTAAAGGATTTGTAAGAGTTCCTTACAGGGGTCTATAACGGCTAACACAGCACCCATACATAAACTTTCGGGTGGGCATGGTGCCCAGCACCCTCAACCCTACGACCTAAACCCTACCTGGTATAGAATTTTGGGCCTAAAGTTGAGGGTTTGATGCATTGTGATCTCAAACAACCAGAAACCTTGAACTAAAATGCATTGTGATCTCAAGCAACCAGAAACCTTGAACTAAAATGCATTGTGATCTCAAACGACCAGAAACCATTGTGATCTCAAACAACCAGAAACCTTAAGCTAAAGTCCCTCACACGCGTCTGGGCTTGAAAGGACACCACTGCATCGGGCCTCCAGATGTTTAAGCGTAGGCTTGAGGTTGTTTGGTACCTATTACGATTTAGAGCTTGCGGCTATAGGCTTGCAAGTTACCCTAAACCCTAAACCTAAACCCTAAGTTCTAAACCCTAAACCCTATACCCTATACCCTAAGCCCTCAACCTCTAAACCCTAAACCCCTTGACCCCTAAACCCCTTGACCCCTAAACCCTAAACCAAGGTCCTAAGAGCCGCTTCGCCACTGTGTCCAACTCTGTCCTGTGTCCCGCACGTCTCTCTGGGATCCTGGAAGTCTCGATTCCCACCCCAAGGCTAATCCCTAAGAACCCAAAACCCACTTTTTTGTAGGTTCTTATCATAAACCCGAATATGGGATACTAAACCCTAAACCCTAAACCCTAAACCCTAAACCCCTAGGGACCCTACAAAAAAATAGGTTTTGGGTTCTTAAGGTAAAGCCCAGAGGGCTACACTACTCCCGAAACCCTGAACTGCATCCTCAACGCCTAAGCCCTCAACAAACCCTGTATAGTTTAGGGTTTAGGGTTTAGGGTTTAGGGTTTAGGGTTTACTCCAAAACTTGACTCCTAAACCCAAAACTCAAATCCTCATAGATCCTCACGCCCTAAACCCCAAACTCAAATCTCCATAGACCCTGAAGCCTTAAACCCCAAGCTCAAATCCCATAGATCCTCAAGCCCTAAACCCCAACCCTTAACCCTAAACCCTAAGCCCTAAACCCTCAACCGCCAAGCTCACATCCCCATAGATTCCTTCAAGGAGCCCTTATAAATCAGCCAAAGGAACCCTACAAGCTGACACCGTTAACCCCATAAGCCTGAGTCAGAATCACAAAACATCTTCCGGCCCCGCTGCAGGGAACCGTCGAGTGGAAGAAGGCTGGTTGGGTTTAGTTTGGGTCTCCCTAAACCCTAAACCCTTTTCGTGAGGCTTGTAGTTCAGGAAATGCGAGTTTGGCTGGGGTTAGGGTTGAGGGTTTAAGGTTTAGGCTTTACAGCTTTGCTGAGGTTGCCAGCATGAGTCACAAGGTCCGGGGCTCCAGCCTTAGGGAGAATTTTAAAGGGGAGGCTCATGATAGAAATCCTGTGGTCCAGGGTTTAAAAGCCACCTAAAGCCCCAACCCCTTACCCTGTAAACCTTCTACTTCCCCAGAGGTCCACACATACAACTACTATGGAATTGTAACAGACCATCCCAGTCACAGCTTTGAGGGACCTAACTCCATAATAGTAGTATATGTGCACCCCCCGCGGGTTCTGCCAGAAACCCGTTAAAGTAGACCCAACAACCCCTAAACCCTTAACCCTGACAGCCTAACCCCCCAAACCACCCTAAACCCTAAACCCTAAACCCTAAACCCTAAACCCCTAAACCCCCAAACCCCTAAACCCTAAACCCTAAACCCCAGCCCACAACTCCCCAAAGCCCCAGCTTTTATCAGGCTGGGATATGCCCGGAGAACTACCCTCTCTGCATGAAAGATGGCAGCTGCGTACGCCCCCCAGCACAGGGTGGAAGGTGCCCCCTAAACCCTAAACCCTAAATCCTAAACCCTAAACCCTAAACCCTAAACCCTAAACCCCTAAACCCTAAACCCCTAAATTAGGAACTCTATGGTTCAGGTCCTGGGGCCAACAAAACTGCTCTGATACCCTAAACCCTAAACCCTAAACCCTAAACCCTAAACTCTATGAAGCTTAAACCCAAATACACACAGATGGCTGAATTCAGGGATGTCCTAGTCCTAGAATGTTCAATTGCAAGCTTTTCTCCTCAGAGTTCATCAGAAGTCGAACCCCCAAAGGCTTTTCGTCAAACCCCACAAAAGTTCGGGGTTTAGGGTTTAGGGCTTTTGGGGTTTAGGGTTTGGGTTTTGGGGTTTAGGGTTTAGGATTTAGGGCTGATACAGCCGTATACAGCCTTCATAGAGACCTTCAATGCCGGGACCCCTCACTTCAGGAACTCTGACCAAGCTTGGGCATCCGCAGCTCATGGTTTTGGGTTTAGGGTTTAGGGGTTAAGGGTTTAGGGGTTTAGGGTTTAGGGTTTAGGGGTTTAGGGTTTAGGGAGTTCAGGGTTTAGGGTTTAGGGTTGGGGGTTTGCCATCGATCGCGGTTCGGATGTGACCTAGTTTGGGGTCTCGTCTAGGTCTCAGGGCTTGGGGTTCGGAGTTTCAGTTGTACGGTTTAGGGTTTACGGCTTTGTTCTGAGGTCAAGATGAGAGTTGAGGAAAGGTTCGCTGTTTAGGCTTTAGGATTGTGTAGTGACATTGGTTAGGCCTTAAGTTAGGGGCCATTGATGTCCGAGGCACTCCAAGAATGTCAAAGTGGCTGTGAACCTCAGCTGCACCAGGGTCGAAGCATGCGACTTATGGCTAAGGGCGGTTTAGGGTTTAGGGTTTAGCGACTAACAGGATCATGGGACTTAGCTTGGTAGGGGTATAAGCCAAATAGACCCTAAACCCCCAGCTTACATTGGGGTAGGTATATCTTTACGTCAACTCCCCTGATCCTTCGAGCAACTATGTTGAGCTTAACATCACATTACACAGCTAGCATTTTCTGTCACGCCTCATGAGACCCTTACATTGGGGTAGGTATATCTTTACGTCAACTCCCCTGATCCTTCGAGCAACTATGTTGAGCTTAACATCACATTACACAGCTAGCATTTTCTGTCACGCCTCATGAGACCCCCGAAATGGGGGAAACAAAAAAAGCTTGAACGGCCACAACCCTCCACTCATGGTGTCGGCCCTTAGGTGCTAGCGGCGCGCAGGTTTACATACATACATACATACATACATACATACATACATACATACATACATACATACATACATACATACATACATACATACATACACACATAATGTATGTGTATATGTATAATATATATATATATACATACAAACACGGAATTTGAAATCATGAAACACCGAATCATATGCATATATATATATATACTTATGTAGTCATCTATTTCTTTGTCTTTGTTTATTTATTTATTTTTTTATCTATGTATTTGCCGTCATGGGCATAGGGCTCCCTGTCGTATAGCATAGGGTTCCTAGTAAAGGCTACATGCAACCTCACTTGGAGGGTCGTTTGATTCAGTACATTAAGACTTCCGGTCTAGTTAGAACCCTGCCGGTTGATATAGAAGCCTAAATAATCACCTATGCTAGTTTAGGGGGGCTCCTTAATATAGATATAGCATTATGATCCCCAAAAACCTGCTTTAATTATTGAGGCCCCTACAATACCCACTTTCCAGGTCCCCTCGTCTAACAAACCCTCACTAATCCACTTTGTACATGACGCCACCTTTCAAGTCACCGTCTGCAAACCCCCAGTGGCTTCGATGAGGCCACCATGTGGGGTTTTGGGTTTGGGCTGTGAGGTTCGTACAATGCTCTCTAAAAACAACTCTTATCCGGTTTGGGAGTTTCAGTTTTGTTATGAGGGGTTATTTTGGTAATATGGGTCTCTGTGTATTTTCTGGGTGTTACTACGGTGAAACTTGTAAGATTTGTTAACATCCGTCAAGCATCTACGAATCGGCGGACACCCACAAAGCAAGTAGAAATCACAAGGCCTCTGCACGTGCACACGGAGATGCACATGCATGTACACGTGTGTGTATGTTTTTGTGTGTCTCTGTACATATGAACTTGTTAGAATTGCGTATGTTTTGCTGCTTTTGCTGATGCTCCTCTTTAGTTAAGCAGGTATGCGTGCTCTACGAAGGCAGCAGAACTATAACAGCAGTGAACGACCGACAGTCAATCCTATGGTCACATAGCGTATGTACATGTTACATATCAAATATGTGAAGATACAAACAGAGACTTACATGCAAAACATGTCTATGTTATTATGTATGTGTATATATATATATATATATATACATACATTCATAGACGTGCAGATATGTGTATATTAGCACTAGCGTAGATGCAGTTTATGTACTTGCCACTGCATTCGTGCGTGTCTCGTGTTACATATGTGAGTTTATGCTGGCAACGCTAAACCCTAACCCCTAAAACCCTTAAACCTGAACCCTAAACCCTAAAACCCTTAGCCCTCTAAATCCTAACCCCTTAAATCCTTAACCCCCTAAATCCTAAACCCTACACCCTAAACCCTAAACCCTACAAGCCCTTAGCCCTCTAACTCCTAAACCCTAAGCCCTAAACCCTCTAAATCCTAGACCCTAAACCTTATATCCTAAACCCTCCAACCCCTAAACCCCTCAACCCCTCAACCCTAAACCCTAAACCCTCTAAACCCCTAAAGCCCTCTAAACCCTAAACCCTCTAAACCCTAAACCCCTAAAGCCCTGAACCCTAAACCCTCTAAACCCCTAAAACCCTTCAAATCCTAAGCCCTAAACCCTCTAAACCCTAAACCCTCTAAGCCCTAAGCCCCTAAACGCTCAACCCTCTAAGCTCCAAGCCCCTTAACCCCTAAACCCCAAACCCTCTAAATCCCAAGCCCTAAACCCTCTAAACCCTAAACCCTCTAAATCCTAAACCCTAAACCCTCTAAACCCTGCCAATGTTGGTGGTGGTACTGCCGATAGCGTTGGCAGCATGCATGATCACACTTTCCCACTGAGCGAGGATTACCTCAATCTGGGCTGTGCTCTCCACCGTCGACAAGACGATTGAACGGTTGTTTTTTTTTTTTTGCTGGTGCGAGCCTCAATGACAGCGTCAGCTGCACTCAGAGAAGGCGGGTCTCCTAATTCTCGAAGAGAGCTTGAAGCTCCTTCTCAAGCCCCCCTTCAAGACCTTGATGAGAAGGTACCCCTTCTCAAGCCCCCTTGAAGCCTTCTCAGCCAGCTCCACGTGGAAAATGGAAGACGACGAACACCGTGGCCGCTGCCCCACCATTTTTTGAAGATTGTTGAAGAAGATAATTTGAGGTTAAAGTTGACTCTAAACCCTAAACCCTAAACCCTCTAAACCCTAAACCCTCTAAACCCTAAACCCTCTAAACCCTAAACCTAAATACATGTATACCTGTACATATGTACTTTCACACACACATATATATATATATATATGTGTGTGAAGATACAGATAGAGACTTACGTGCGCAAACAAGAGTGTGTGTGCGTGTGTATGTGTGTGTGTGTATACATATATTTATTTATATATTTATGCATACATCGACATGCAGGTATGTGTAGATTAGCACTAGTGTAGATGCATTTTATGTACTTGCACTGTGTTCGTGTGTCTTTCGTGTTTCATATGTGAATTTATGCATACATGATAAGTACGAGGACAAAGTCCAACCCTAAACCCTATCCCCTAAAAACCCTGAAACCCTCTAAATCCTAAGCCCTAAGCTCTCTAAATCCTAAGCCCTAAACCCTAAACCCTGAAAATCCTAAACCTTAAACCCTGCACCTTGAAATCCTAAACCCTAAACTTTAGCCCCTTAAAATTCTAAACTCTCTAAATCCTAAACCCTAAAACCTGAACCCTCTAAACCCCAAACCCCTAAACCCTTTAACCTCTAAACCCTAAACCCTAAGCCCTCTAAATCCTAAACCCTAAACCCTTAACCCTGTAAACCCTAAACCCTCTAAATCCTAAACCCTAAACCCCTAAAGCCCTCAACCCTAAACCCTCTAAACCCCTAAAACCCTTTAAATCCTAAGCCCTAAACCCTCTAAACCCTAAACCCTTTAAAACCAAAGCCCTAAACCCTCTAAACCCTAAACCCTCTAAACCCTAAGCCCCTAAACCCTAAACCCCTAAACCCTCAAAACCCTAAGCCCCTAAACCCTAAACACAACCCTAAACCCTAAACCCTCTAAATCCGAAGCCCTCTAAAACGAAAAGCTTCCCAGGAGTGGTCCAAAGCGCCCACGCCCTGGTCGGATCCCGCTGGAGGGTCTTCGCCTGAGACGTACAGTGCTGGCTTGATGGGTTCTTTTAATTGTTCAGGAAAAACAGAGATGCATGTGTGTATGTGAGTGTATATATATATATAATGTATGTTTCCAATACATACATACATACATACATACATACATACATACATACATACATGCATGCGTCGATACATACATACATACATGCATGCGTCGATACATACATACATTCATACATATGTACTTACAGACATATGTATGTATGATGTGTGTGTGTGTATCTATACATGTGTTATATACATACTGTTGATGGACAAAATCCTGCATTACCCATTATAAGGAATATACCATAGTTCCCATAGTTTAAGGTCCTTAAGGTCATGCAGGATTTTGTCCATCAACAGTATGAAGGAAGACATTAGTTAGTTAGCGTCTTCGTGCCAGGTCATTCCTGCACATTAAGTTAGGCACATTACCTTGATAACCCCCAGAAACCTAAGCTTTTGTGAATTGGGGGTTTCCGAAAATAGGGGACCCTAATATAGTACCTTAAATAATAGGATCCTTATTATAAGGACCCCAAAATAAGGTACCCCTACTGGTCGGAAACCCCGAATTGTGTTTGTGGTCGGCAGAAGTTTCAGGCTTCAGTGGCCCCCCAGTGTTGACACCCGTGCACACGAAGCTTTAAGAGGGTGAAGTGTACCTAAAGCCGTAAACCTTAAACCCTAAACCCTAAACCCTAAACCCCTAAACCCCTAAACCCTAAAACAATAAACCCTAAAGCCCTAAACCCTAAAGCCCTAAACCCTAAGCTCGAGGTACAATTATGTTGCGGGCTACGACTCTGAAGGCACCGAGTGTGACCTCAACAGTGCCGGGGAAGCCGGGCCGCAAAGGAAGGGCGGGTTTAGGTTTTGGGGTTTAGGGGTTTAGGGTTTAGGGTTTAGGGTTTAGGGGTTTAGGGGTTTAGGGTTTAGAGTTTAGGGGTTTCGTGTTTAGGGTTTAGGGGTTTAGGGGTTTAGGGGTTCAGGGGTTTAGGGTACTCCAGGGCCTCTACACTTAGACTCTGAGTTGGTGCGTTTTTTTTTGCAGTGATTAAGCCCTAAACCCTAATCGAGCCTTGTTGATGAAGTTGAAGTTTGCTCTTTTAGGCCGATGAGCTGGGCAAAAAAGTCTAGGGCCTAGGGTTCAGGATTTTGGAGCTGGGGGGTTTAGGGCCTAGGGCCTAGGGTTTAGATTCAGGCTTTAGGGGTTCAGGGTTTAGGGGTTTGAGGGCTTACTCGAAGGCTCAAAATATTCCAAAGCCTCATGTACTATTTACTATGGTCTTTGGACCTAAATTCAATGCCTTGAACATATGAGTCTAAGCCCTAAACCCTAAACTATAGAGCCTTTGGGGTTGAGGTTTGGGGGTTTCGGGCGCAGGGGTCTTAGGGTTCAGCGCCTGAGTCTCCGTGGGTTAGAGTGAGTTCACGTTAGCGGTTTGAGGTTTCGGGTTCGGGGGTTTAGGGTTTAAGGTTTCGGGTTCAGGGGTTTAGGGTTTAAGGTTTCGGGTTCAGGGGTTTAGGGGTTAAGGTTTCGGGTTCATTCAGGGTTCAGCGTCTAGGATTCAGGATTTCGGAATGAAGGTTGCAATATCTAGATGCTGATGGTATCACCCCGCACCCTAAACCCTAACACGCCTGTAGACCGCAAGCCTCCAAATTATTAGTTCATGAACAGAGTCTTTGTTGACTTCATGAGCCGCCATTCCTTAATTAAGGTCCTTGATATCTAGGGTGTAGGTGTTGGGTGCTGGGCGCATGGTGCAGGACCTAGGGTGTGAAGGGTACTGGGCTGCTTGTTGCAAGGTGCAAGGCCTCACGGCCAAGCATACATCCCTACTCATAGGCCCCATAGTAGTTCCTTTTCGGGATTACCTTATAGGATTCTATATATGAACCCCCAAAAGGAACTACTTCAGGGCCTATGGGTAAACCCTAAACTGTTGTAAGGTTTAGGATTCAGGTGTTTATAGCTTGTGTACAGAAACTAGGCCACGATTCCGGAATCGCCTCAGCCGCGGTGAAACCCAAATTTGTAGCCGAAAGCCCTTCAGGTATTCCACCTGGGGCCCTTGTCGCAGTTCCCTTCACAAGGGTCCAAGTACGCAAGTTTAGGGTTCAGGGTTTAGGATTTAGGTCTTAGGGTTTAGGGTTTAGGGGCTTGAATGTATCATAGGATGTTTTGTGCACAAGGCCTTTGGACCCCTCAGGAGCGTCCCCAAACCTTAACTCCCAGACCCCAAATCCTTCATGAAACCATGAAAAGTCAAGCCAAACAAGCCTAAACCCTAAACCCTAAACCCTAAACCCTAAACCCTAAACCCTAAAACTTCAAGCCCCGAATGCTGGGCTCCTAAGCCTTGATCGGAAAAGCAGAGTCTTAAAGAACAGCCCAGGCGTCGGAGAAAAAGCAACTTCGCCAGCAGAAAGTGGCCTAAACCCCCGAACCCTTGCGAGTGTCACGATTCTTTCGGCTGTAGGAGTTCAGTAGTTTAGGGTTTTTAGAATCTAAGGCTTAGGGGTTTAGGGCTTTGGGTTTAGGGTTTAGAATCTAGGGTTCAGGGGTTTAGGGTTTAGGGTTCGGGGAGGGCCCTAGGGTAATTGGTAGTGTAATTGCTCTTATGGCTGTTATCACCAGCAACGGCGTCTCTGCTATAGGGGCACTGAATACTTGCCGGTATCGGTTCCATAAGGTTCCCTATTATATTTAATGGCCCGGGGGGCCGGAGGTCGAGGGGGGGGCCCGGGGGGAACCGGATTTAATTAAATTTACTGGTCCGGGGGCCGGGGGGAACTGGATTTAGGGGGGACCGGATTTAATTAAATTTAATGGGACAGGATTTAATTAAATTTAATGGCCCCGGGGGGCCGGGGGTCGGGAGGGGGGGGGGGCCCGGGGGAACCGGATTTAAAACTATAGCTATGCTATAGTATACCGCAAACCCCGCGTCTAAGTACTATAAGGCCCGTATACTGTTTCCATACGACAACGCATACCCTTTGACTTTAGCTTTCAATAGCTTCTTTTGTTTTCGAAGGTTTCACTGATCTTGTGGGTTTTTTGATTTGTTGTTGCCGCCCTTCCCCCCCTACCCACTAAACTACTATGCTAAGCCCCAAAACCCTAAAGTCCAAGCTCAGATGACATTGTCCTAACATCGCCATCGTTCTCCGTTTCTACATAGCCGGGGAGTGGCTCTAGCCCGGCCTGTTGGCGTGAGGATGTTTGGGGGTTTCTGGGTTAGAACGGGTTTAGAGTTTTTCGGTTTGGGGTTTTAGTTTTAGTGCTTGCGGACTTTGCCGTGTTTATTATGGGTCTCGCAAGATGCAGTAACGTACTAATTGACATGCATCGCTGCTGCCACCTGTATTCGACCTCACTCCCCCCCCCTCCCCTTCCGTTCCAAAAAAGCGACAAACTGATGTCGGGAAGAGGCTACGGTGCCTGGAAGCGCCTTCACGGTTTTTGGGTCTTGTATGGCCCAGCCAGCTGCAACAACCCAGTGAACCCTTATCCCTGAACCCCCGTGTAAACCCTAACTAAATACCTTCAACCGCAAGCCCTTCACGTACACCCTCTAGCACTAAACTCTAAAACCCTGAACCCTAAACCCCTAAAGCCGTTAAAAACACTCTTGAACTCTGCAACCCAAATCCCTCAACCCCAGAACCCCAAGCCCAAAACCCTAAGCTCTATATTCCCTAAACCCAGAACCCCAACAGCTTGAAGCGCCAAACGCTCAACCCACGAATGATAGGTGGTATTAAGCAGACCCCTTAAAGGGGACCCTTCTGAACCCTATTTCCGGCTCTCTTAAAAGGGACCTTATTGCGAGGGTCTATATCCCCAAGGGTCCCCCTAATCAATCCTAAACCCTAAACCCTAAACCCTAGCTCTACGCTCAACCCACGAACTCAGGAGCAGTGCATCGACCTTCTCTTGCCTCTCCGCGTTGGCAGCGGTGCTTCTTCATTTCGTGTGCCTGTGAGCGCGCCCTCCTCACGAAGCCCTGAACCGTTCCCCTAAACCCTAAACCCTAAACTTCAAAGCCCTGCATTCCTCTCAAACAAGGACCCATAGAGCCTATACAGCCCTTAACAAGCCTCTCACGAGCCCTGACGAAACCCCTGAAGCTCGAAAGCCGTGAGCTTTAGTCTCGAAACCCCGCAATGTAGACCCTAAGCCGTACCCGTAGGCCCCATAGTAGTTCCTTTTGGGGTTACCTTATAGGATTCTACATATGAACCTCGAAAAGGAACTACTATGGGGCCTATGGGTAAAGCTGTAAAACTTTAGCCCCGCAAATTTCTTTACAGTAATGTAGAGTTTCGGGAGATGGATTAGGGTTTAGGGTTCAGGGTTAAGGGTTTGGGGTGTGTGCGTGTGTGTGTGTGTGTGTGTGTGTGTGTGTGTTTGTTTGTGTCGCAATGTATTTGGTTAGAAGCCTGACTGATTGCGACGTCTGAGTAACCCAAAGGGTCCTATGTACTGTTATGGGGGACACTTCCCTAAATCATAATAGTAATTCCTAATATGGAAACCCTACATTTCTACTATATAGGTACATTGGACCCTTTGGGCAAAGGGCGAAGAGACTCGACTAGGTCACAATAAGCATCCCTGTATAGTTGAAACTGGGTCCTTGTTGGCTACAATTTTACATTTTGCGTTAAAATAAAACCCAATAAGGAATAAAGATGATCACGATAATATAGCCCCAACAGGGGGCCAGTAAAGGTATATTCCTTACTCAACTAACGGGTATTGGAGTCACTACTACTACCAGGGCCTTTCAACGAAAGGGGGATACATGTCTCAGAACTGGAGCACCATTACAAGCAGCGGGCCCTGACATGATTTAGGGTTTGCGGTGTAGGGTTTAGGGCTTTAAGGGTTTAGGGTTTAGGGGTGTGGGGTTTCTGGTTTAGGCTTGTACTAATTGTTGCTCCACCCCTTACAGTCCCAAGTATGATTAAATCATAGCGCTATGCCGTAAACCCGAAACCCCCTCATCGTCCCAACTATGACTAAATTTACCTTATACCCGAAACACTGGGCCCTAAACCCCGAATATATCCCTACAGCCCTTATACATCTAAGTAATCATGCCCCTTTAGTCGTCCTTAAGTCAGTTCACACCCCGTGCAACAACAAGTGAGAAGTCTTAACTCCAACAAGGTATAGTTGTTCATGGTTTAGGGCTTAGCGTTTAGCGTATCGGGTTTAGGGTTTCAGTTTTGTTGATAGAGTTAAAGCCAGAATAGAGGTTTTCAGCAAACTAGCCTAAACCCTAAACCCTAAACCCTAAACCCTAAACCCTAAACCCTAAACCTAACTTGACTGTTACCAGCCCCACCGGACGGCTCGAAGGCCCCACGGCCGCATAGACAGAGCGACGGAGCCGCGCTTGAGGATGAGCCGTCCTTGCAGAAAAACAGCTCGTAGTGCTGGGTTAGGGGCACTAGTCTAGGACATTTTCAGGTGGGCGGTTTGGGTTTAGGGTTTAGGGTTTAGGATTTAGGGTTTAGGGCATTTTCAGGTGGGTAGTTACCGTTATAGGAGCCTTATATAGAAGGTCTATATACCTTATGGAAGCCTTATAGAAGCCTTATATACCCTAAACTCCCCACCTGTAGTTTCCTTTAAACAAGGTCTCCAGTTCAATTAATTACACATTCTGAGCGGGAAGGGCTACCCAGCTCAGCCCAGCTACAGGACTTCTGAAGACTGAAAACTCTCGTGATTGGGAATGGGGTGCAGTTCATGACTGTCCTGAATCATTGGGAGTCTTGCTTGGGGCTCCTTGCTAGACCTTAAACCCCAAACCCTTCAAACCCTAAAGCGAGATTGTGAAACCCCCAATACCCAAGCGCACTTTTGAAACCCTAAACCCTAAACCCTAAACCCTGAAGCATAAATCCGAAGCCCCTGGCCCTTAACACAATACTCAGGCATCCTATAAGCCCGAAGGTGCTACGCCCGAGACCCAAAGCGCAGTCTTCGGGGTTCGAAGATCTCTTATTAGGGTTTAGGGTTTAGGGTTTAGGGACCTTAAGGATGGAATGAACCCCAAAAAGGGATTAAGGTTCATAGACCATATAGGGGTTCAAAGTATAAGGGTATAGGGCTCCTACTTATAAGGGTCATTTGGTCCCCAAGGAAGGTAATAGTACCCCAGTAGAGTAATTCAAGTATAGTAGTGTTCCCGAATGCTTTTGAACCCTAAACCCTTAACGCCAGTATACACACATAATGGATTGGTTGCCTCGACCCTTAGCCCTGAACCCTAAACCC
>CAJNDV010030924.1:18308-30021 GCA_905221635.1 Symbiodinium sp. CCMP2456 | reverse complement strand
ACCGCTGTCATGCCGGGAATTCTGCACTCCTCCTCCATCTTGCTGCCAAGCATTGATTGACTACTTGGACTTTAAGGCATGGATCAGCGCACTGATGCGATTACGGTCGACGATCTCATGATACCTCAACGTATGCTTCCAAGAGAGATCACGATCTCGGTATAGCCACAGAACATAGCGAAGCTGGCGGATGGTCGGCCCCGTATCAGACATCGAAATCTGCGAGAGCTTCTCTCCCAAACGCTTCGACAAATCATCCTTTAGCCCTGAGACCGGCAACCCCTCTGTTCTTAGTCCTTCTTTCAAGCTATCACAAGTCATCAAGCTGCATGTATCACAACAAACCCTGACGACTTCAGCCGGAGTGGCACTCCTTTCTTCACTTCCTGGCGACCGCATCGCTGTAGTGATTGCTCCAAGACTGACTCTAGGACTCGGGGTTCGTTGTGACAAACTTCTTGCCCTGGGTGAAGATGATCTCTGAGACTTCATTCGGCTTTCTCCAAATACAGGTAGCGAGGGGATACTTTCAGTCGCTTCGTGGGCTGCTTCGGTCGTAGATCTCCTCGCTGCATCCTGGGCGAAGTCACCATGCTGACAGCTCGACGACCTTGTTGTAGATGGTTGTGGAACAGTCCTCTCGTACTCTTCTCTTCTACCAGACACTCTTGTCGACGTAGCTCCCCTTGTCTGATGAGCCCCACAGGTCTCTCTTCCATCATGTCCAAAACCTTCTTGCTGCAGCCTTTCGAGCTCCCTCTCGATGGCCTCGGTTGTAGCGCTTTGTAGCTTCCGAAGTCGCCGTAGTCGTCTAGCCCCTGAGCCCGGCATCCACTCATTGTACAGCTCAGTCATTGACCACTTCACACCTTCATAGATCAGCAATACTCCCAATGCCATCAGCAGAATCATCAACAAACCTGCCGTGTCCCAGTCTATCTGCAATCCTTGCGCACGTGTAGCATTCTCTGCTTCAGCTGCTTTGACAGACAACATCAGCAGACAGCAAATAATGGCTAGCAAACCCTTTGCTGAAACCTTCATGGCTGATGTAGGTTGCCGCCGTCGATGTCCTTTATCACCAATTGACCACCACTGTAGTAGTGCCTCAAGTCGCGCCGAACTCAAGGACTTCGTAAGAAGATCGGCAGGTTGCCTTTCTCCTGGGCAATGGGTTACCTCAAACAACCCGCTGGTGACTTGTTCTTGTAGCCACCCCGCCTTTATTCGCAAGTGACGGGTTCTCCACGAACTTGATCCGGTGGAGATACTCATAGCTGCCGTTGAGTCTGTTGCAATTGTCCTAGACTCCACATGCTCCCCAACATCTGCTATCATCGCCTCCGTGCTCTTTGCCGCCACTGCTCCATCCAGCAGAGCCAACAGCTCCGCCTCCGCGGTACTCAACGTAATCATGCTCTGACGGCTGCTTCTCCACGCTATTGGGACCCCTCCGTAGGTCACAACCCAGCCTCCATGCGAGCGCGATCCCTGAGGTGCATAGGATGCATCTGAAAACATGACCAGCCCTGTTGGTGACCACTTCACGACCATGCTATAGTTGATCGTCCTTTGCAAATAGCCCAGGGCCTTCTTCCCAATCTTGATTGATTGCCGCGGGTGTTTTGCGCACATAGTAGCCATCATACATGTAGTATACGCCAAATCAGGCCGGGTCCTCTGGGAAATCCACAATACCTCCCCCGTCACCTGCTGTGCGTCGCGAACTGTCCCTATATCCTCCTCCTCTGAAACACTGGGAATAGCTGCCAGCTCCTTTGTAATGGGGATGCGATCCTGACTTGTAGGGCTGACGCCATGAAGTCGTAGTAGTTCTTGAATGTATCCATACTGTCCCACCAGGATTTCTTCTGCATCTTCAGACTCACGCTGTAGCTCCATGCCAAGGAACCTGATTGGGCTTTCTGGACCCAGGAACGTGAGCTCAGACGTCTCCCAAACATCCCTGACCGCCTTTCCAAGCTCCGTGACAATCTCCCGTGGCCCACAAATCATGAAGTCGTCCACGTACACCACCACTATAGCAGCTATGTCTCCACTTGTATCAAGAACTGACCACCAGGATGTAACGACTTTGCCCTGCTTCCACTTCAACCCATGTGGAGTGTTAAGGTCCTGTAGCGTATCATCACGGAAACTTCCCCACAACATAGGAGCCTCTCTGAGGCCATATAGGGCCTTCAGCAAACCCCACAGTTCCAATTTCGCAGAGATCCCCAAGACCTCTAGTAGCCTCGGGGGTTGTGCGATCACAACCGGATCCTTGACCGATCGTCCCAGGGGTGTTCTCAGGAACGCAGCCACCACATCTAAAATGGCTATGCACCATCGATTGCGACTTGACATCGCCAGTCCTGCTCGGACAGCTTCAGCGGGAGCTGTCTCGGCATAAACCTGCGACCCATCATTCACTGCGAAATTTCCGCATATGACAAGTCTTGCCTTTCGCTTGTACCAAGTTTCCGGTTTCTGTAGGTCCGCCTTGTCATTCGGCTTTACTGTAAAAACAAACTTCGTGGGTAATCGCTGTACTCCAGGGGTATTCAACCATTTTTTCCGAGCCTCTGTCCCAGGATGTAACTTCTCAATAGCACCTTCGATGCCCGCAACCTCCTTGAGAATAGCTGGACGCCACTGCTCCAAACAGGCCGCCACTTCATCTGGGTGTACTGTATGCGTCACATCCAAAGGGCTCGTCAAACCAGCAAGTATTTTCTCAATATTTCTGGTATAGCTGACTTCAACCTTTTGTACTTGTGGACCACCGAAGTCATTCTTAAGGGCATCCGCAATCTTGACTGTACCAGGTTCTAAGTCCAAATACAACGACCAGTCTGAGTCCTCATTGCATTCCTTCGCCTGACTGTCCTCTGTAATTACAGCTGCGATTTGCGGAGATTCCTCCAATCCACCACTGCACCCATAATACTCAGGAAGCTGTGACAACGGAACAGGAAAACCATGATCGTGCAGCATCTCCAAATCACACTGATCCAACTTCCCCAGACAATTGGGTGTGTACGCAATGATCACTGTCCTCGCTCCAGTCCATCTGCACACCTCATGATATCGCTGTGGTCCAAACGAGAAACCTTCGCCTGGTAGAAGCCCACGCAGCTGGCCATACACCACCTGCTTTCCCACGTCACGCTTCTCAATAGGGCCGCACACAACATCACCTGACTTCAGCTCTATCCACAACTCACCCCCACTGTCTGGGCAAGCTACCGGCACCACATAGTTCTTTGTGTGGTAGTCATTGTTAAAGTCCTTGTGCATTGCTCTAGTTGTATTGTGCGAAACCAGTATAGACGTAAACGCAGCTTCTGGATCCACTTCCACGACGATCCTCGCCAGAACCTTGGTCAGCGCGGGGAATTCTTTTAAGCCAGTAAGCCAGCCCACTGTTCCTCCATGTCGGTAAACTCCGAACTTCCTTGCGCCGAAAAAACCCTCATCTGCGAGTCCCGTCACTAACGCCAATGCCCGGCTCATAGTCCACTCCTCGAGAACTTGCTCTGCTCCCTTTGTTGCCTGAGTGATCACGTCCGCAGAGTGAACACGTGCCTCCCTCATCTCTATCCTTTCTGGATCCATCTTTTCCGGAACTCTCCTCCTGGGCTTTGGGTTCTCCTCGCCACGAAACTCTTCTTGGGGTATTCCAGGATCAACCAAGTTTGGACGGACATGCATTGTATGTAAGAACTTCTCGGGCTCCTCCTCAGTCGCTGAAATGTACACAACATGACCATGGTGAACAATTGAGCTGAGTCCCACATATCGACCCATCACCCACTTGCTTTCCAACCCCAGCTCTCGCCGAAGTGGTCCAGCTTTATCGAACGCCTTTTTTCGTAGGTGCACCACCGCACCGAACGGAGCCGCCAAATGGGTTTTCCACCCAAGCACCTTAGCCCTCTGCTCCGCCGTCGCGGTTGCTGCTGCCATTGGCCACAGTCGCAGTGGGAGCTTAGCCGACTGGAGAAGCGTCCGAGTTCTGTCTTTGACCCATCGAACTGTAGCCTCCGCTCTGCCATTTCCTTGCGGTACACTTGGTTCTGACCAGGTTCCCAAGACTCCAAGATCACGAAGCCAGTTGCGGAAACCATGACTGAAGAACTCACCCTTGTCTGCATGAAAACGATATATCGGTAGTCCATGCGATTGTAAGTATAACACCGCATCTTGTAATGCCCGCTTTACTGTAGCACCCTTGTTGTTCGGTAAGGCCATGGCAAAGGTCAAGTAGGTCATCTCCGGTGGGACGCAGTCTCCATTCTGCATAAGAGGGTCCGGCGCATCATCCGGATCATTGCATCCATCTTCTCCATCATCAGGGGGCTCTGAGGGCTGATACTCGTCATCATCAGCCACATCCAATTTTCCATCATAGTCCTCTCCTGTAGCTCCAACGACTTCAACATGAGGAACCACATCTCTTGGTCCATCCGGCGACTCGGGGTCACCAAACAGCTCGCGCATATCCTTGTCTTGCTGCTCCGATAATGCCAGGTCCTTGCTGCTGCCCCCTTTGTTCTCCGGGCAGTCAGCTCCCGTTGTTATATCTGCTCCATCACCCACGGGTGGAAGACGACCTGCATACTGCTCAATGAACTGCCTGGGGACAACGTACTTCGCGACAAGCAAATATCGTAGATTCTTACCCATAGTCCCTTTCGAGCCTGAATCAAGTCCTGGACTTAGTGGCCCGGCCACATCCGCAGTTAACACATACGCCTCTGGATGATGAACTCGTCGGTGCTGTCGTCCAACTCCTCGAGACATAACACACGTTGCACAGTCCTTTCGGTAAGTGGCATGGTTGTCTTTAACGTGCTGCTTCCACTGCGTAGGTGACATAGCATGTAGACGTGGCACACATCGGGGATCTCTCTGCCAGAAGTTTAGCGCCACGACAATTGCTTGGACCAGTCCCGGAGCCCATACATGATCTTGATCGCTATATAGTGGAGCGGGATCATCTTCAGGTAGTCGAACTTCATCCAAAGATACCAGGGCTGTCATATTGGTGCCTATGGTTGTTCTGTTCCTTGAAGGTCCACCCATTGCACCCTGATCAAACGAGATGGTTCTTAGAGGCCCTTCACGTTGAAACGCCTTCCACATCCTCGTATCCCAGAAGCTAACCCCAGCATTCACCGTAGCGTGACCCACATAGTCTTCCCATCGAGGCCGCTGAACCTGATCCCAGAAGCGTCTAGTCTCTTCCCAGGACGCAACCGTAGGGCTCATACCAGGAACCTGCACCTCCTCCTCGGCCTGTTGCACTCGTTGCTCACGGTCACGACGCATGGCTGCAGGGATACCTTCTGGGTACTCAATCATAAAGCCCACATCTCGGTTCTTATTGACTCCAGTGCTGTTCAACTCGCGACCCACTTGGGCCACAGCAAACAACCACATCATCCGAGCAATCAGCTTCAAAGACTTCGCATCTCGATCACCACCTTTGCAGTGCTGTAGGGCTCGACCTGGTGGACCGCCCATAACCACATCCACTTTTCCTGTCTTTGCTCCCCACAGTAGCATTCGCCAAGTCTCGTCACGCAAGATATCGTGACCACCACATCGAGCCAAGTCTAGCTCGATCACTGAAGTTTCGCCTTGGTCCAGCTTGAGTACCTCCCAGTGACCAACATCTCCGGCAAAGAGATGAACCACCCATCTCTTGCTACCCATGACCTTTCGTCGCTGCGCTCGAGTAAGAAACCCATTCAACTTGAAGATGTCCCACCCATTGCGCAATCCTCCACTAGGCACCATCCCAGAAATGCACTCGCCTGGAAGGTCCTCAAAGAACGGAGCATCACGAACGGCTCGTAGACCTGACTCAAACGAACCAGTAGCCACATAGTCATAAAGATAGTGGTTCCAGTGCTTTTCCATTGCCATAGCCGAAACTCCCAGCTTGTCCCTTGTAGTCAACGTCTCATTCTTCAGCTGCTCCAACTTGCGATCCTCCAACCGAGCGATTAGAGAAAGTGCTTCCAGCTCCATCATCTGCGGACAACCACCTTCGACCTGTAGCTGCACGGGATCACCTTCTGGAGACCACAACACACACTCCCCTGGCTTCCACACCATCGTGTATCCAAGGGTTTCTATAAGCTTCCCCATCGGAACTATAGTCTGAGTTTGTGGTTCGGGAAGATCCATAGCTGTAGACGACACTCTGGGTGGCATCAGCAGAGTTCCTGCCGACGTGATGCGCATAGTGAGCTGGTGACATCCCGCAAGCTGAACTGCTACTTCCTCTGCGCTTTCCCATTCACTGGTAGATGCCGCCCTTCGTAAACTGTGAGTAGCACCACTGTCCAGAAGCGCCGTAGTAGTCTCCATCATGGAACACACTCGAATGTCCCGTAGCTTAAGCACCTTCATCTCTGGCCGAGTTTTCTCCGGAGACTGATCTCTAGATTGCTCGGTGGACTGACCCTGAACCACTTGCTGTGCAGCCTGGATAAGCGTCTCAATAGTCCACGGCGTACCTTGGACCGGATCTGCTTGAGTCGATGCCGTAGAGCTCGTTGTAGCCACCGTAGCCATAGTACTTGGGGTTGTTGGCGGCTTTCCGCCACCTTGGTCCTTCCCTGCCCCCTTGGACTGAGGCTTTCCTGCTGTGCAATCGCGCTGCCGATGCGCCTCTGACCCGCACCGCAGGCATTTTTTCGCCCGAGTCTCTTTATCCATGGAGGACATGCTATGACTGTATGTGCAGCGATCTCCTCGTCGGCATCCTGAGGCTTTTGCGAAATACTTGCATAGTTCGCCAGAACTTGTACCTCGTCCACCTGCATCACGAGCCTTGGCCTGCATTGCTCCATCCACTGCCTTGATCTTCGGTACAGGAACCGGCGATCCCATAGAGCTGGATATCATTGTTTCCAGCTCCGCTTGTAGGTGTCTTTGGTAACCCTGTACACTCTCAAGAGTGGGTTGTCCATCCAACCTGAGTGTAGTTCGTAGCATTGAGGTCCTGAATGCCGCATCGGTGGACTGGTTGATGTAGCGGTCAGTGAGGTTCATCAAGCCCTTTGCCAGCACTGAGGCGTCCGGGGGGCTCATGTTGACCGCCTGGCATCTGGATAACAACCGCGGCCAAGCCCTCACCACCTTGAGCACTTCTTCCACGGAGTCACCAGTCAAGTGATCCCTTGGATTTTGCAACCTCCGTAGCACTTCGGATCTTTCTGCAGACCCGCCTGGCTGAAACAACGTGTGTAACCGGTAGACCATTTGCACTGAGCTCTGGGACAATCGCTGCGCCACCATCTCTGTTTTCATCTCCACTGACATCGCGGCAAGCAACATGGAGGCCACACGGGCATTCAGCCTTGACCATCGTCCTTCCGACAGCTTCTCTGCTCCCTGTGGAACGACGCTCAGCCGCTCAAGTGGCGTAGATCTCAACCATCTCTCATAAGTCTGGTTTACCACATCCATCACTGAGCACCACCATACACCGCTCGCCTCACTCACATCCGCAAGCACCGAAGATGACACCTCTAGCCAGTCCTGAAAAGCCAGCGCTGCATCACAACCTCCCTTCAACTCTGGTAGCGGAGCCAAAGATGACGTCCCTGGCTTAACAAGCTCTGTGGACATGGTTGACGTAGTCCCTTTTGCTAAGGCTTGTGCTTGTAGTTCCTGAAGCTGCTGTATTCCCTTCGCCAGCACGTCTATGGTGGGTAAGCTTCCGGACTCAGCGGTTGTAGCCTTTGCAGGGGGTGTTTGACTTCTTGAACGACCAGTCCACCACGACCGAAGTAGTCCTGGTGGATCTCCAGCATCAGGATCCCTAGCCGGCACAAAGCCGGGTTGATTGTGCACTCCACTCTTGCCTTGATATACTTCATCATGATCACCTCCGGGTCCGGGAGCTGGTCTTGGTACTCCTGGCTCAAGTCGCGGAAGGGGACCCTCATCATGTGGTAGTACACGACTAGGGGGTACGCTAGGAAGTGCTGGTACTGCTGAAGCTGGCGGTTCAACGACAGGATCACCAGGTAGTAGTCCAGGATCTAGTTCCCCCGATGCCATACTCCCTAGTAACCTGGCTGTAGGTACCGCTGTAACTCCCATCCCTGTACGACCTTGGTGAAGATCCTGTAGCTGCTCTCTAGCGTAGTCCAACTCTGCTTGTAGCCGCTCATTCCGTGCCCCATACTCCCGTAATTGCTCCAACACCCCATGTAGCTGCCTCTGCACCTCTGCTTGTATCGCCTCTGCAGGAATGCTGGATGATGACGGTGGCGTTGGCACGGGCGGTATAGGCCGCGCACGGGCTGGAGATCTCAGCCTGAACGCTTGTCCCCCTTGTGGGGTTGCATAAGCTGGACTGCTTGCAGGAAAAGGACTTGGAGCTAAGTCCGCCGCCATCGTACTTTGACCATGGTTCAGAAAACTCCCTAGTCGCATCATCCACCGCGGTACTTCCATCCCTGTCATCCACGACGGGGGCACTGGAGCCCGCTGACCCGCGGTTGACCGCGGGGTTGTATATCCCAGGGGTGCAGCTTCCACCATCTGCTCCACACCACGCTGCTCCAGTGCGGGTCTTTCACCCGGCTCCAAGATCGTCGAAGCTGCCTTATACTTCGCCTGCCTTGCTCCAGTTGTGACGTCCCTCACTGAAGGTGGTTCTGCAGAGCTCCTCTCACGAACCTCCGATGCTTCCGCCAGGACCGGCGGCTCATCCCGAGTCTGCGTGCGCTGCACATCTGTACCTCCATCTCCTTGGTGCCCTTGGCTTGTATCGGCTGTCAACTCAGCCGTGCCAGTAGCAGTGGAGTCTTCTCGACCTTCCACTCCGTCGGACAAACACGCATCGTAGCGTTGGGCGCTCATAACCTGCAAATCTGCGATAGCAGACTTCTGTTGACAGCCAGCTTACGTCTTATGCCAGTGCATCCATGGCGCGCAAGCGGCTAACCTTTTTCACATCACACAAACTAAGCTTCAAGGCACAAAAGCGTCTTCACAGCTCCTAGAGTGCTGGGGTGTACAACGGTGCACTCATGTTTCGCTGCTAGCATGCCTTGCGTAACACATCTCAAGGGCTCTTTCGTAGCCAACCCTTGAAGAGATAAAACCGGCGATCGCACACCGCACTCACCGCTGTCATGCCGGGAATTCTGCAGGTTTAGGGTTTAGGGTTTAGGGTTTAGGGTTTAGGGTTTTAGGGTTTAGGGGTTTAGGGTTTAGGGGATAGGGTGTTTGCCAGAAGTGTGGTGTCGCTTGAGAGCGTCGTCCCGTTTTGGAATGATGCTCTAGAACAGGAGTGTGGTGCAATGGGTGTTTTCCTGTGTCATCCCCGAATATTGCCAGAATAAGGGTACCCCTGTTTCTTACTGTTTTGGTTTAGCAAGGGAACCCCAAAGAGAAAAAGAGCTAAAGGCTACTACCGTGGAACCTAGCTGCACATGATGATTTCTTTCGGGGGTGCCTCCTTTCTAGCACTCCCTAAACCCTAAGCCCTAAACCCCAAACCTTAAACCCTAAACCCCAAATCCTAAACCCTAAACCCCTAGAAGCAGGCCTTCACTTTGGAACACTCCTGCAAGGCACCAAACCCTAATGACTTGAAGAAGCTTGAGCAGCGAAGGTCGACGCCCTAACCCCTAAACCCTATAAGCCTCTAACCCCTGAACCCTATACCCCTAACCCCTAAACCCTAAACCCTAAACCCCTAAACCCTATAGCCCCTAACCCCTAAATCCTAAACCCCAGAACCCTAAACCCTAAACCCCAAAACCCCAAAACCCTAAACCCTAGACCCCCAAACCCGACAGGCATCGAGCCGAAAATAGAGCGGTCTGCAGGGCTTTTCGGTGATAGTTGTATCAGGATGAAACCCTACCCTTACCCTCAAAGGGCTCATTGTTTAAGGCTTTTGGGCGCAAAGACCCTATTATACAAGGCTGTTTTGATGCTAAAGGCTAGGATTATAGGTTCTAGTCTTGGAATAATAGACCTTGGATTTTTTGTCGCCACGGCAATCCCAAGCGACCTGGTATACAGACGTGAGTAATGAGACTGCGGTTCCCCATGTCTCTCGAACGGTTTAGGGTTTAGGGTTTAGGGTTTAGGGTTTAGGGTTTAGGGTTCTGTGCCCAAAGCGTCCCTACACATGCTTTCATCAGGAGCACCAGACATTACGAGCCTTTTTCCACCCTCATGTCTGCTATGTAGGTATGTAACTTAATATAGGGGCCTTATAATTAAAAGTGACCTATATCTACTATTTTGGGGCTATAATTATAGTATAATGGCCAAAACCCTAGTCTAATTATTAAGGCCCCTACGTTAGGTGCCTGCCACCCTTGGGATTGAAACAAAGCAGGATACCAACATTTATGACGCCTTCGATCCAGAAACGGACGCCTGGCACAGGTTTTTTGCTAGCAGGAACCCTAAACCCTAAACCCTAAACCCTAAACCCTAAACCCTAAACCCTGAACTGGGCTTCAGGATCCACCCCAGTTTCGGGTTTAGGGTTTGCCGAGCTTTGGAGTACCATACTTTAATACTTTTTTGGGGACCTGTTCCTTAAAGGAACCATTATGAAATAAAAGTCTATACTTTGTTCTCCCTGGTTACTTCAAAGCCCAGTTTAGGGGTTTAGAGTCTGAAAGCCAAAACTGCCGAGTGAAGAAGTTGCGATTCTGCTTGACCCAGCGCCTGCCATCTCAACCCTACACGATGCATATGCAAGACGAAGCACTAAGCGGAGGGTGTTCGGGTCTAAGATTTGTGTTTTAGGGCTTTCTTGATAGATGGCTTGCCTAAACCCTTAACCTTAAGTGCTGACTTTGGAACTTTCGATTCCTTTGAAGCAGATCTTGGAGGGAAGGGGGCTGGGGGAGGGGCTTCAAGGAGTCTCGCCACGGTTTAGGGTTTAGGGCTTATAGGGTTTATAGGGTTTATAGGGTTTATAGGGTTCATAGGGTTTATAGGGTTTATAGGGTTTCTAGGGTTTAGGGTTCATAGGGTTTATAGGGCTTATAGGGTTTATAGGGTTTAGGGTTCATAGGGTTTATAGGGTTTATAGGGTTTGGGGTTTAGGGTTTGGGTTTATAGGGTTTATAGGGTTTATGGAACACGAATGTAACAAGTGGAGTGCCCTTGAAGCAAGACTCCCCAAATAGGAAGCCGTGATGTCATGTAGGAAACCTAGGTGCACGTCGTACCCTGGGTTTAGGGTTTAGGGTTTAGGGTTTAGGGTTTAGTGAGACTCCACAATCCTGCATATTATTCTGGAGATGCTCCACTACATCCTGAGCCTTCTACAGCCTAATTAGCTCAAACCCCAAACCTTATAAACCCCTAAACCCGAAACCTTAAGCCAAAGCAAGAGGCCTTCTGGATTTCGATTTCGAGGAATATTTCTTCGGTAAGGCGTTCGGGTCTCTCAGCAAACCTCGATCCACCCAGGACCCGGCGCACAACATTTGCGGCGCCAGCCTCACCTGCTAAGAGGTCTCAAAAGGATTTAGGGTTTAAGGTTTCAGGCGGGTGTTTGGATGGGTTTAGGGTTTAGGGTTTAGGGCTTAGGGTTTAAATGTTTCGTAGGGTTCTGGCTTCAGCAGTTTCAGGATCAGGGGGCCCCGTACGCATGACCCAAGAGTGCTTCAGCCCCAATTTGGGTACTAAACCCCTAAACCCTAAACCC